>CATIWJ010053516.1:0-30336 GCA_949640765.1 Croton laevigatus | reverse complement strand
CTTTCCTGATTACCTTCAACCAAACGCCCCTTTAATTCTAACTAAAGGGCTAATATTTCCATTGTTCATGTCACCTAGAGGGTTTTCATTTTCACTTGTTTATTTTACTGTAATTACAAGTTTTTTTCTTAGTATTTATAGCCTACGTCGATAGTCATCGAGCTTTAGGTACCAGTTTGTACATAAATCCCCTCATTTATTTATATTTTAATTTTGGATGAATTATATTTTTAGATGAAAAACGGTGTCCATAACCTGTATACCATGACCAATTAGTCCGGTTTGTAACTTAGTCACACTAATCGCTCATCCCACAAATGTATTTAGTTAAAATAAACTTGAAATTTTTCCCACAAACTCATATATATTGCTTTTTCAACTATCGTGATTTTGTCATATTTATAGAAAAATTATATAATAAAATTGTGACGGCACGTCGTCCGCTAACGTGCCGTAACCAATAAATAAAATTAAAGCACGAGGCATTAATTTCAATTACGTATAAATAATTAATGCTTTATTTAATAAAGTTATTTATTATTATTTTAAATAATTAAAATTAAAGTCAAATGTGTTAATTCTATTTATTGGTTATGGCATGTCGGCGGATGATGTGCCGTCACTGTTTCACTATATAATTAACAAATATAATTAACAAATATCAACCCATTCCTAACTTTTGCTTGTCATATTTTACTTCCGCAAGCCATTACTTACTGACCCTCCTTTTTCAAAGAAACATTACTGACTTGTTAAAAAAGAAATCTTTTGATTAAGAATCCATTGATATTAACTTAATATAAACATGTTGGGATACAGATATACGCAATTAATTAAAAGGGACATTTTGGTCAATAAGAATGGAATTAAATTGATTTAGTTCAGCTTGCCTGCCTCTCTTCCTCTAGATGAAAACCTATCTTACAACCGACCAGTTGACCTTCTCTCTCTATCTTTTTCTTTCTTTCTCTTTCTTTCTATATCTATCGTTAATGGAGATTAATCAGAGCACCAAAGGAGTGATTTGGAGCTCAAAAGAGTTTGAGTCTGTAAAATCATATGTTTGCTCTTTTTGCAAGAAAGGGTTTTCGAATGCACAAGCTTTAGGAGGTCACATGAATGTCCATAGAAAAGATAGAGCCAAGCTCAGATTACTTTCTCAAGATGAAAATTTGCATATATCGAATTCGAACCAACCTTTGAAAAACAAAGAAGAAGAAGATATAGAAGAAGAACAAGTATTAGACTTGGAGCTTCGGTTAGGCCCCGAGAAACCTCATCATCAAACTTCTACAAGCAAGTAGTTACACTGCAACACCGGTTCTTTTCAGAATTCCATATTCAAATGCAGCCTGAGGTTTTTTTTTTCTCCTATACGTTTTTTTTTTTAATTTTGGTTATTTTTATTATATGTCCAATTTCTAGCAAACATATATACACTTGAGTTTATGTTTTCAGGAAAAAAATTCTATGTATACATATATTTACTTGAGTATATGTATACCTATTTATATATTAAACTTGTCTGTAAATCTTTTTAAGTTTTTGAAATTTCTTTGACATCGATCTACACTTTTTATTATTAGCTTTTTTTTGGCAAGTATATTGATCAGATATTTGTTGAAAGATTATTGATTTATTCATATTTCCCTTCCTTCTTGTTTTGAACTTTTTTGAATGATGAATTCGTATATTTGCTCTAGTCATTTCCTAATTTGTAGAGTCAAGTGATAAGATGGAGGGAGCCCAAAAATATTCAAAAGAAATTCATAGTTTTTAAACAGTGTTTGAATTAAATCTATATATATAGATTTAATTTCATTGATGAATAAAGTTTACTAAAAAAAAAATGTTACAAATTTAGTTCTATAGTTCATCTAAAAACACATAATAGGTTTATGAGCTTGCTCTTGGAATTTTTTTAGGCATAAAAGTTTTTATTAGCGTAAAACCTAATTTGTGAAATTCCATTAGTTTTATTAGAATCTGTAGAATATAGTAGTTTGTATCATTAAACAACTCATTTGCTAATTCGTTAAGTTTTATTAGCATCGAATTCAATCCAGTTTCTTAAAATTAAAATGTCTTTTATGTGAAAAATGATCAACATATACACCAATTAAATAGAATATATATATAGGAAGTTTCAAATCTACCACCAATGGGTCAGTCCAAGTGGTTAGGACTTTGGCCATTTACTTGGAGATCTAGGATTTGAGTGGTACTCAGGACATGGTGGTTTAAGATGGTCAAGATGTTTGCCTATGGTCTTGAGACCCAGGGTCAAGCTGTACCGTCCCCTCCATATAGATATGCGTGTGTATGTGGGTGTGTGAGTAACTTATGTTAAAAAAAAAGGAGGTTTCAAATCTTTAAATGAAAGGAGGGATGTGATCCCTAAAAATGATTTGATGACACAAATTACTTACACAGTCTTTACGATCCCGCCTGCAAGAGACAATTTTGGTTTTCTAGTGTTCAAGAAAAGAAAAAGAAACTCCCTCTACCATAATATGGCTTACTTTTCTATTTTTGGCATTTCAAAATTATTGACACGCTTTTTTTTATCTTAACTTTGTTAAATTGAATATTTTATTTTCAATGGGATTAAAAAAAAAAAAGTGTTCTTATAAAAAAAATTAAAAAAAGTGTTAGTAGAATAAGCAAAGGTAATTTTATCAAATCAATTCATTATTTCATTTATTAAGATATTAAATGCTTTTAATGTTCTGAAATTTTCCTATTTAAGAGAGACTTTATGCTCCATATCACTGTATATTCTAGTGGTAATTGCATGTACTCCATATCAATGTATATTATAGTGGTAATTGCATATACGACTTACCTTTTTTCCCTTATTTATATATATATATATATATATATATATATATAAGGGTTAAAATTACACTATCCTCATGATCCATCCATTCTGATGATCTATTTTTGTTTTTATTGTTTATTTTAGAATTATTTTTTACCTTAAACTTGGTTCCATATATTTAGAAATTTTAAGGACTTAAAATTATGAGCTTAAGATGTCAAAATTACTATTTACCCACTCACTAAGATGTCAGTAAAATGTTATTAAGTTTGTAAATTCTTTTTGGAGTTTTTTTTTTTTTTTTTGAATACTTAGGAAATGTGTTTTTATTGTTTATTTTAGAATTATTTTTTACCTTAAACTTGGTTCCATATATTTAGAAATTTTTAAGGACTTCAAATTATGAACTTGAAATGTCAAAATTACTATTTACCCACTCACTAAGATGTCAGTAAGATGTTAATAAGTTTGTAAATTCTTTTTGGAGTTTTTTTTAAATACTTAGGAAATGTGGACTTTTTTTTTTCTTCTCTCATGATTGAAGTGATGATAAGGTGAGACGTTTGAATAATGTAAATAGAATCCATGAATGAAGATATTTTATTGGAAAAAGTTAAAAAACTTCCGAAGAGTGAAACCAATTTGTTAAGGAAAACAAAGAATTGATATAATTTGGAAAATATGCTAACTATTAAGAGTATTATAGATAATTTATAAATTAATTACTGACGGATTTCAAAGTGAGTACCTTGGTGGGAGAAGAAGGAAGATGATTGTTAGGCGAATATGGAACGCGGACTGCGCCGTCCCTAATCACTGTGGCCTCAGTAACAACGGCTAGAGTAGAAGCTGTTATGGTAGTATCTTTTTCTTCTATAGATTGTCAAAACCAAAAGGCTTACTTCGAAGAAGAAGACTCGTTTACCCAGTATCCATTTCTGCAAAAGGAAAAGATAAACAGTTATAAGTGAAACAAAGCAAAGTAAGTAAAAATCAGGCCGTATACTTACTGTCTACTAATGGCCTATGAGGGCAATCTCTATTGTATTGGAAGAAGGCCATTAACATCGCTTTGGGTTTGAGGCCGTATCTTCTCCAGGACTTAAGGGTTTCAATTTCCTTCCTTTTATTTGGAGAGTGGTGCTGAGGGTGGAATGACCTCTTAAAGGCCCTACTTCAGACAATGGGAATTTCCAAAGTCACCACCACTACCCTCAAGATTCTTTATTGATAAAAACTAACGCCCTAAGGTTAGGCTAGAGCGTAAAGACAATAAATCATCCTAATACTATGTGGATGGAATTGAAGAATAAAGATATGAAGTTTAGCGAGGAAGTCTCACAAAACAAGTACGAGTGGGAAATGAAGACCATGTAGAAGATTTTTCTTAGTGACTTGTAGGGTATCGCACATGTTAGTTTTTACACAAGATTCTATGGATGAAAGTCAAATTCGGTAAAGTCATGACATACTAAAATCCTTACACAGGGCAGATGGCTCTTCTACAAACACCCTATATACCAGGTTACTTCAAGATAAATCAGTAAATGGAGAGGACCTAGAAGAGGATATCAAAAGAAGTCACTATCTTAGTTTGCTCCACTTTGCAGCTCGCAAGTTACCTTAGAATCAGCAAACCCTTCATGGGTTTGAGACTAAAAACTCGACCTACCGCCCTTAACACATTTTATAGAAATCTTAGAAGAAGGAATCTTAGTTTTATTGGCAGACTTACTTGAGATACCTCAGACACTATTGCTAGAAATTTAAGAATCGGATAGGTCAGACATGCTAAGAAAAATAGAGGAAAAGGAAAGAAAAGTTGCGTGTTCAAGTCATTAGGAAAAAAAATCTTATAGCAAACCTCATGTAATATTTAAATAAATTCATGTAATTTTTTTTCAATTAATAAAAGTCTTAACTTATCAACAGAAAAAAAAAAAAAAAGTATCATTAGGAAAAGGGGGTCGCTAAAGCAGAAGGCAAAGATTGAGCAAGAAACATAGCATGGGAAAGGTCGGAGCACTAAGAAGCAAAGGTGAAGGCAAAGGAAGAAATGAGGAAATGAAGGAAAAATTTATGGAAGAAAAGGATCACGCATTAAGAAAGAATTAATGCCCCATAGAGACAAGCATGCCCTTGGAAACCTTGAAAAAAACTAAAGATAGAAAGGGAATTTCCATCGAAGTGGTACCGAACAGTCGCAGGAGTAGGTGAAATGACAGGTGTGCAACTAAAACAACATATTTGTCAAGGTCCGAGAAAATTCTAAATTTGAGATTGAGAATTGTGGAAACTTTTTCACTCAAATTTTCTAAAAACTTTTATCACGAGTCTTTAAAAGTTCAGTTCGTTACTTTAAGGTCACAATATCTTAAAATGATAAGTTAATATCGCTTCGTGCAAAAAATTGATATTGTTTCTCGAGACATAATTGATTTGCGCTAGAGGATTTCAGTTGGACTTTTATTCAAATTGGGTATAAAAGATACATGTCCATGTCATTTGGTGTTAGTTTACGAGCTACCCTATATGTTACATCCACTTCACAATTTTAGAAAATAGCACATAGGAAAGTTATATTTTATTAAAATAGCACATATATTTGCTATTTAAAAAAATATCAAAAATATTTGCTATTTAAGAAAATAGCACATATGAATTGCGAGTTTGAAGATCAAGGTACATGGTCCAATTTGCTACTTGCTCCAATCTTTGACATCCTTTATTGGTTTTTCACTTTACCATTATATCTTCCACCGCTAGCATGTTGTATCCACAAGAAGAATTTTTTTTATTTTTATTAAACAATATTTTTTGTGGACAAAATTTATGTAACTAAAACAAGTACAATTTCTTAAATTAAAAAGATCAAATTATTTTTTTTTCATATTACCTTATATAATGTAATTAGCAAAAAAGAATATTTTTATTTTTTAAAAATAAAAATCATATATAATTTTGTAGAAAGTTGTTTTCAATATGCAATACTTTTGCAAAACATAGATAATACAATCGATTCTTAACATTTATGAAAAGAAGAAAGAAATTTGAAAATTAGTTTATCTCATGAAAGAGAGAACTCTTTGAATAGATATAAATAATTTAGAAAGAGATGTAAATATTGTTGAGTAAGAAAGATG
Source organism: Croton laevigatus (assembly GCA_949640765.1). NCBI lineage: Eukaryota > Viridiplantae > Streptophyta > Magnoliopsida > Malpighiales > Euphorbiaceae > Croton > Croton laevigatus. The sequence goes on along the minus strand of CATIWJ010053516.1, from coordinate 24,372 downwards.
TTAAGTGAAGGGAGATGATATCAGAGTAGAATTGACAGCCAAATTAAAAAAAGTCCGACATCACCGCCCGTTAAAACTTAGGTAGGCTCAACAGCTACTTGATGCCGAGACAATGGGTAGTCTCTCGCATGATGCAATGACGATATGCATTCGATAACGACACTTCAATGGGCTACTAAAAAATCATATACAGTATCTGCTTCTTTTTCTTATTTTAAATTAAGTGTAGATTACTGAAAAAAAAAATTAAGTGTGGATTACTTTTGCCTCACGGTTAATCCATACATTCGCTCAATATGTATCGCTCATCATCTTCTTTTTTTTCCTTCGTGTCAACGCATAGTAGATAAATAGTAGATGTTTGCTTGTTGCCAATTCATGTTAGTATTTAGTTACATTTTAATAGAATTCCTAAAAAAAAGTCTTAGTATGACTGTTTTTAAATCATATTTTTAAATCATAAAATCACCGAAAATTATTAGATCTCACATCGGATAAGGCTGAGTAGGGTTTAATTTTAATAAGGGTGGGCAATCCTCACCTCTCAATTCAGGTTTTTAGGTGTGTTAGACCAAATTTGAATATGGTATCAGTTAGGCCCTGAGAGTTAGGGGGTCTATTAGATCCTAAATCGAGTAGAAGTGGCTAGGGTTTAGCCCGTTACTCCCTAGGCAAGTTAACACATGCATTCATACTTTAGTTAGAGCTTCCAACCAATACGTTAGTCTATTGGTGTCAATTAGGAGTGTTCATTCGTTAAAATGTGAAAAAATTTTCCCCGAATAAAAAAATTTAAAAATTTTTTTCCCCGACAATTTGGACGAATTAAACATTTCTTACGAATTACACGATTTAACGCATTTAACGAATAACATTCATTTTTAACGAATTTAACGGTTTGGACGAAAATTGATAAAACTTAGATAAAAAAACTTCAGATGCCTCATTTTTTCCGGTAATTGAAATTTGAGAAGTAATTCAAAGATTAGCTTAATAATAGCCAACTTATTAAATTCAAACTAATAGCTAGTATTTTAGAAGAAATAATAAGAAAGAGAGGAGAAAAATCTATTATTATGTTCTTAAACGTCTAAAACGTTAAATACGTTAAAAAAAATTTTAACAGCAATTTCACGATTTAACGAAATTCACGACTTTTCTTATGAATTAACGAATAGTAAAATTGTTTAACAAAACGAATAGTAAAATTGTTTAACAACACGAATTTAACGAATTTCACGTTTTGGACGTTCACGTTTGAACACCCCTAGTGTCAGTGGCGGATTCAAAAATTTCAAATTGGTAGACATAATTATAAGGATATAAAATATGGAAAAAAATTCAAACAATTAAAACTAACAACAAATTGATAAAAAATAACGATAAAAGATATTGTGCAAAATCTAAAGTTTATAACATATAATAATTCAAATTTTTTTTAAAAATTATCTAATATAAACTACAATTGTTCTCGCCTAGTCTTCATGTTTTGGGAGCGATTCAAGATATCATCATCACTTATTTTCAAAAATACATCTTTCTCTATGAAAATAATTAGACAATCATTTAAAAATTTATCTCCAATATTATTCTGCAGCTTATTCTTCACGGTATTCATTTCAATTCTTAAATAACCTTTTCATAATTAACATATTAATCAATTGAAAACCAAATTGTAATCTCCACTTCAATAATTGAAATATATCAATCAAAATAAATATCAGGACTTAAGCTATGTTTGTTATATTTGTTTAAAGTAAAATCAACAGGCTTTCAATTCTTAAATAACCTTTTCATAATTAACATATTAACATCAATAAATTATATAAATAAAAAATGTATAGTACATTACAAGAGTAGAACAATATAATCAAACAGCCAACAGGGAGTATAATTGATCATCACAAGAAACAATTGATAGTAAAAAGAGTCTGAATACGATTTACGAAGGCATAATATGATAATACAATATGTTAAAAAAAAATATGATAATACAAAAATTAATAGTAAAGAATTACCTTTTAGTGGCAAAAATTAACGCGTCAATTGCAATTGTCAGAAGTAAATTGTCATTAAGTGATTGAATCAAATTATTGTCAATAGAGCTCACCACCGAAAATCTAAAATTAAAAAGAAATCTGAAAAAAAATGAAAGGTAACAAAAGAGATAAGGGGAAAATGTAAGACAAAACTGCAAAAAGTATAATAGATAGACAAAACTGCGACTCTTGAGTTAATTTAACTTTTTTTTTGGTTTATTGTAGTAGTGGTCCTAAGTTGCTAGTGGTCCCCTACAAAGTAGAAGTAAAATGTTCTTTATTATTAATTATCATTCACGTGGGCAGGTGAACGAAATTAGTTGTTTTATTTTGTTTTTTTTTTAAACTCAGCCTACTATTTTTATTTTTTTTAATTTTTATTGGGTAGACAAGTGGATCCGCCCCTGATTGGTGTGGAATTCTAATCTCCCAAATCTTGTTATTTGTTTAATATATTTTGTAGTGTTTTTTTCAGCATATGTTGGCTTAAAAGAAAAAAAAAGATTTTATTTTAATGTATTACAAAAGTAAAGATATTAATTGCATTTTATTAAATAACTAAAATAAAAATAATAATATAAAATGTCAATTTTAAGATCATGGAAATTTATTTGATTTTTAAATAAATTTTATTTGGTTTAAATATAAATAGTTATTAATTGATGAAAATTTTCTAAATAGAAGTCATAAAATTGATAGTTGATTAGAGTTCTAAACTACATTTTTTTTTAGTTCCACCGGGTTTTAAAACAAATAATCATGAGTGTCGACTAATCCGAATTTCGTTATGCATAGGTCAATTAATGGGACTATCCTCCAAACCTTATTTTTTCATTTACAATGCAAGAATTCGAACTCTGAACTTTGAACTTTGATTAAAGAGTATAGCACCTTATCCCGCTAGGACAATTGAGTTGATTCTAAACTACATATTTTAAAATTTTATAAACACCGTCGAAAAAACTATTAACTAAATTGAATAAGTTGATTCAAACATACTCTTAATAATTTTGAAAAAAAAAAGTAAAAAACATCCTTTGAACATTTCTAAGGGAAAAAAAACATCCTCTTCACAACAATTTAACGTTTCTTAAAAAAACAATTTAATGCAATAAAACTCACATTTGGTTGGATTGATTAGAAGAACCAATTGAATTAAATTGAATATCATAACGAGCTTACAGTGAAGGTTGTAGGCAATACAATATCAACTAACGAGTTAACCCGTCTTGAAAATATTTTTAATTAATTTAATGTAATAAAGAAAATTGTTTATAAATTTACTGAGATTAATGGTATTGTACAGAAGCTTTTATGGCCTTCACGTTTTGCAAAACAATGCATTTTATACAATATTTTGGTCAATATGACTAAAACATAATGAAATATCACAATTCTAATCAAGAAGGCGGTGTTTCATTGACCATAATCTCCCTAAGAGGGGCATATCAGGTAGCTTAATAAATAGGCGCACAATTGTTTTGTGCGTCATATGCATCTATGCCGTCCAAAACCAAGATATAAAATGTTTGGCGACTGATCTACGGCTCGACTGTGCATGAATCTAGTTTCTTTCCCTTTCAATACACTGATGTGGCAACCGACTGTTTCATCATCACCAGTTAGTAAAACTGATTATCATGTTAAGAGTTTAAGACACGTGGATAAAAAGTTGTATCCGACCAACCGACAGTAACATTATTTTATTCAACAAAATAAAACATATTTGTGGAATCTAAATTTATGTATTGTACGCACCTTGTCCCTCATTCGAAGCTAGCTAATGAAAACTACATATACTCTTTTAATGTGACCTCGTACGAGTGAGTAGTAGGAGAACTCAACTCTAATTTGAATATATTAGTCGTAATTAATTAATTAATTAGAGATAAAAATACTTTAAAGTATCCATTTTAACTTCTAATATTAGATAAAAATAAAATAACAATTTGGACATTAATTGTATCTCACTATAAAATAATAGTTGACTTTACATACTCATAGTCCAATCAATCCAAGAACTAAACTTAATAATGCATCATATTTTAGTAAGTTGGTTTACAAAATCTTATGAGAGGATTATCCTTAAAACTAGAATTATTAAATTGCATCGCATGTACTAGAAGGTGTTTAGAGAGTACTAGTGTTTTTTTAAAAGGTTTTTTTTTTTCTTTTTTGCCATAGTTTTTTTTAAAAGTTCAATTTATGTTTTTTTAGCTTTTGCGCATTTTTAACCGTTTAGATGAACATGGAAAATACTGGTAACAATTAACTACGTAGTTACAAGTGTTTGAATGACCTAAAAATAGCATTAATTAACCGCATAAAAATAGTACAATGACCCCAAATAATTTTTTCGTTGGAAAGCCATTTATAGGCTCGTCCATTAGTATGTACAAGGTAATCGATCGCACTGAGCCTTCAAAAATAAAGAGCCCAACATTTAAGAATTCTCTCTATTAAAAAAAAAAAACTAAAATCACGCATCACTTCTCATTCACTCACGCTTAACTAAAAAAAAATGATGAAATCATAACTCGTCTTTTTAATCTACTAAATTTTCATTTTCATCAAACCAAAAATCTCAATTCGATCAAATTCCTCTTCATCGTCCCTCTAAACCTCCATTTAATTTCATCACCGATTTCATTCACGATTTTGTCAACATAATTGAAAGTCTAATAGATGACTTTGCTTCAAAAAAGGTAGGGAGAATTAAGGTTTTTAAATAGTTTCATTAAGTGAGATATTAATGCCATCATATTATGTGAAACTGTTTTTTTTTTTTAAATTAAGAAATGAATAATAAGAACTTATTTTTTAACTTATTATTTTTGTTTTTTTCGTATATTTCTATTTTTTAAGGGCCTCATTTTTAATCTCGGCCTAAAATTCAACTAGACAGCCTTGGCCATTTAGTAGCAGTTTTCGAAATAATAAACCGTTGCTACAATAACCGTTACAAAAATTAGGCCCCAAATAGTTCTTTGGTTGGAAAGCCGCTTAGAGGTGGTTTTAGGACATAATAAACCGCCACTACATAACTGCCGCTACATAAGTTGGACCACAAAACCGCGTTCGGGGTTTCACAAACGGCCTCTACACCTTGTAGTAGCCCTATGGCCCCGTTTTTCTGTAGTTAGTGCATTTTTTAAGCCAACAACACTTCGTTTTTAGATTTTTTAATCTTTTAGACAAGTTTATCCTTTTTTTTACATTAGAATGTATTATCATAAATACTTTTGTTTAACATTTTTCTTAATTTTTAATTAGTTTGTTGCATTGCATTTTGTATAGATATAGGCGCATTATTACAAGGACTTGATATAATTTTACTAAAATATAAAATCAAGCACATAATAAAAAAATCTATTTTATCTATATAAACTGAATGGAGGGAGCGCTAGATTTTTAAATCAAAAACTGAGGATGAAAAGGATTGAGGAGCTTGATATGTGTTTTAAAGCTGCCAAATCAGCATTTTGAAATTGTATTGACATCTAGATTTATATAACCATAATATAGATGAATATAAACTGATGGGCTTGTAGACTAATTGGGCTTAGTCTATTAGGAAATGGGTACCAAATTTTAGTAGAATTGGTGGCCTTTTGATTCTTCTTTCATATTCCATATTTTTGTTTATAAAAATTTGGTTTTCTTCTTACAAACCAATTGATGTTAAGAGTTGCTTTAATGCCAAATGATTATCCATGTTGAAGCCATGTTTAGAGCATCATCTACAATGGTGCTCAATCTTATATCATGAGATCTATAAAGCAAATGAAATTGAGAATGAGATTAAGACCCATTATATGGGCCATTAAAATAAAATTGTGCTCAATTAGATGAAATTCAAAAAGTGAGATGAGATCTAATATATCATTGCCACATGTAACAACAATTATTTTTTAATTTTATAAATTTTTTATAAGATTAATTTTAAACAAATAAACTTATATTGTGGACTACTAAATGAGATTGAGAATGAGATTCATTATTGGATAGCAAAATTTTAATTTTTCGTCAATCTCATTTGGGTCGCACTGCTATAAGAACGTCCTTATATGCGGACGAATCTTATAGCCATCCGATCATAAATACATTGAGATTAGAGCTTCTATTAACGCCATCTCATCCAACTTTAACGGAAAGAACAAGATGGCGTTTGTTCTTCATCCGCAGCCATTATCCTTTATCTCCTCCCTCCCGTCTTTTTCAATTGCAGACCTAACTTCAACGGAGTGAAGAAAACGAAAAGGAAAAAAGACTGTAATATTATCCATCTGTCATGTCATTAGAACAACATTATAATCCCAACCAATTTCAACTATAAAGAAATCAACAAATATTTCACCAAATTTGCCAATATCCATTGTAAAGCAGTTGAAATAGCATCAGTTCCTCCGTTAAGAAGCTCATATTCAAGCTTTCTTTCCTCCTCAGAAAGTTCTAATCCCAACAAAGTATCAACAAAATCTTCTTTCGAGCTCTTATCAGTGGAACAAAAATCTCTCTTTCTTTAACGAAAATCTGAAAAAAATCTTCCCATCTACTACGCATTAAAATCTTGGCCAAAAATTAAGTTTATTATACTTAACATTTACCGGCATTTGTGCATTAAAGCTCATATTCAACCATTTACGTTCATGGTTATAAGATTTGACACGCGATAGGCGATAGGTAACTATTGGTAAGTGACCGATCAACGATGAAGATGATATGATGAGAACCCATATATACAGAGAGAAAATAACGCTTAATTTAAAATTTTGATGCTTTGTGGTAATAGAGCATGAAGATTATGGAAAAAAAAAGAAGAAGTCTGCAATTGAAAAAGACGGCAGGGAGGAGATGAAGGATAATGGCGGCTGATGAAGAACAAAGGCCATTTTGTTCTTTCCGTTAAAGTTGGACAACATGACGTTAAGAGGTGATTTTTTTTTTTTTTGAATAGCGTTAAGAGGTGGTTTTTAAACGTTGAGAGTTTGATTATAATAGAAGCTCTAATCTTAATGTATTTTTGATCGGATGGCTATAAGATTCGTCGTATATAAGGACTTTCTTATAGCAGTCCAGCCCATCTCATTTTAGCTTATGTGCCACATTTTTTCAGAAATGGGGGTTCACAAAATGAGATTGAGTATCTTAACTATGAATGCTCTTAGGTTTGGTTGGAATTTGTGCAAATCAAGAAGCTAGCTTATCTTGGAGAAGGTGGAGTAAAATTTGTTTAGGTACAAGAGAATTTAAGTTAAGATGGAGATTTGTTTGGTACTTTAAATTCTTTTCTCAATATTCTTGGGATAATGCTCAATTTAGCCATTGAACTTGTACCTAATAATCAGTTTGTCCATTTTTCAATATTTATTTTGTCAATTTGGACCTTAAATTTGGACAAATTGATCAATTAAGTCATTATATATTGATCAATTAAGTCATTATATAGTCTAAACGAAATGTGTATATTATTATTTTATATAAATAAATGTTTGATTGATTTATATTTTCATAAAGTGATTAAAAATATTTAAATATAATTTTTATATTTATAATATTTATCAATGTAATATAACAATTTTAATTATGAGACTACAAAATTTGATTAATAATGATAATTTTTTAAAATTGTCAAAAAAACTTAGTAACCAAATAAGTAATTTTAAAGATGATAAGTTAATTAAACTTTATTCTTAGTTAGTGTTTATGATTTTTATAATTTGGGCATAAATTTAATAATAACTATAATAAATTGATACTAATTAAAATGTTCATTGTATTTAAGTTTAGGGATTAAATTAAGTAAACGTACAAGCTCAAGGAGAAATTCAATATTTAGCCTTAATCAAGTGTAACTTCTCTCTTAAAAAAAAAAAAAAACGAATGTGTATCTTATGAGTACTAACTAGGCATCTTAAAGACATTTTGTGTATTTAAAGTCCACTGCGTCAACTTGTTTTATATTCTCGTTATTGATGTTGTAGTTAATTTGATTAATTATACATTAATAGTAATAAAGTTTAAATAAAAATAATAATTTTTGTTTGAGTACCATCAATTAAAAAATTTTAAAAATATTGTTCATTATATGAATATAATTAAATTTTTAGATTTTTTATAAAAATAAAATTTATCAAAATAAATTTATTTATTTATACATTTATTTTTATTTTAAAAACTTATTAGGAAATTTTATTATTTTTTATTTAATTAAATTTATGAATTATACAAATATTTTATTTTATATAATAATATTAACTATAAAATTACTTAAAAATTTTGTAATTGTTAATAATTAAAACAATATATTTTATAAGTTATAAATTAATACTAATTAATAATAAAAATAATATATTGTATAAATTAATTAATTTAGTAGTTTCGTAAAAATGTTTATACTCATTTTAGATGTTCGTTGTTATTGTACTTTTTTTTACGACTCGTTATGGTACTTAAATATAGTATTATTTTATTTATAATCACATTTATCTACGGTTCGATTATGAATAAAGAATCGAAATTTTAATATAGCATGTGATTGGAATATTTTTCTCATCATATCTTTTTCTAAATTAGAATTGAGTGAGTGGTGAAAATACTTAAAAATATATAATTGGTTATATTTAATAATAAAAAATAAATTATCATATATATTGTAGTATAATATCACAATTAGAATACTAATAATATTGGAATTTAAAATTTCTAATAAAATTATACTACTAATATTAATAATATTAATATTATTTTGCTTTAAATTTCTTAATTAGAATACAATAATATTAATAATATTTAAAAAATAATACTATATTAATAAATTGTTAATTATTCATTGATTAATTTAATAAAAATACTAGGGGTGTCAAAAGTTGATATGACCTGCTAACCCGACACGAACTCGACCTGCTAATAGCGGGTCAGGGTTGAGATTTTTGACCTGTTTAATTAAATGGGTCGACACGAACCCGACCTGAAAATAAATGGGTTAGATTCAAGTTGAAAAACTCAACCCGCATGTCGACCTGTATAACATGTTTACTGTTCATAATAATAATAATAATAATTATTATTATTATTATTATTATTATTTTATGTCTTTTATATACATAAAATTAGTTTTGTTAAAAAAAGTACATAAAATTAATGATGTTTGATTTTGAATTAGGATTTAATATTGAAATCAGGTTACATAGGTTAAATGGATTAGAGTTGACCTGAAATTAACAAGTTAAATAGGTTTTAAATTGACCGGTTTAACCTGTTTATCTTAAAAAAAAAAAAAAAAAGCTTAAACATATCATATCAGGGTTGAGTTTTCTGACCTGTTTATCTAAACATATCAGATCAGGGTTGGTGGGTTTTCAACCCGAACCTGCTTGACACGAACACGAACACGAACACGACACGACACAACCTGTTTGACACCCCTAAAAAATACAGTGCTAATACTAACTCATAATTGGGATATATTATTAATACTGCTAATATTAGGAAGGTTATTTATTAATTAAGTAATTTAATAAAGACACCTAAAAAATTTGAAATATGAGAGGTATTTTTGGCAATCTCAATGTTCTCTCTTTCCATTGTGAAAAAAAGAAATGCGAGGTACTTTTGGCAATCTCAATGTTTTTCTCTTTAGTTCAAACATTTAAATATATTATGGATAAATGACTTAACGAAAAGATTAACAAACTTCAACTTCTTCATCTCATTCCTTTTAAGAAACTTGTAAAACTCTCAATTTTTGTGGAGTTTGAAGTTATGGATAAAATAATCATTTTGCATGTCTTGAAAATTTTGGAAGTAAGTTCGGTATTTTAGTTGTCTTTAATGTAATCTAGGTATTATTAATAGAATTTTAAGTATAATATTGATATTAGTCGGATTCGGAGTCTGCCGACTTGTTTTCGGGTTTTTCGGTATCAGTGAAAAATTATGAAGTCATGATATAAGATTAATTTTGTTAAAATAATATTCAATATTTAATTTGGAGAATTTTAACTATAATATTATTTGGGTTGCGAGTTTGAGATTTTTTGGACACTCAGACCGTCAGTCAACAATTTAGCGGTTAGTCTAAATAGTTATATCATTATTTGAAAAGAATTATTATTGGTAGAAATAATAATTAGTTGGAAATTTATTTAATTTGATGGTGTTTAAATTATTTTGGGGATAGGTATTTATTGTTTATTAATTATTTTTTATGTAATTGGTTTATTATAAAAAAAATTAAAATCCTATATTGAATAGTGTTGCACCAGCCAACATAGTTTAGAAAAACAAAATTTCAACCCTCAGTATAAATACATAAGTTATGATTTGTGTTTTAGGTTAGTAAAAAAGAAAAAGAGAGATTAGGAAGAAGCGGAAAAGAAAATATATTAATAGATGATTTTTTTAGTTGGCGTCATACATGAGAAGGTAGAAAGGCATAGATGATGACCATATTTGTAAACATGGCATGCTTTGATTCTATTGGGATGGGATTTTAGCAATGGTTTACACTTGGTAGGCAACTGGTTTACAGTTTGTTGGTAGCCAATCCATCAGCACATTTTCTCAATTTCTTTTGGTGTTCTTTTTGAGTTATTTTCTTTTATTTTCATTTAACTCGCTTGCATATTCTGATCAAAACATGTTTCACTTATTAAAATTGAGTTCTTGAGTTTAATTTTGCTGATTATATTTATAAAATCGAATTATAATAATTATTATTTTAGAATAGAAATTTATTTTTATGAATTGTTTGAAGCAGAGATTTTGATGATTTTTAATTAATTCTATAAAAATTTGGTCAAAGCTGAATTTGATAATTAGTATGAATCTCCATGGACGGATCAACCTGTTGTGCTCACTTTTGGAGACTCTGATTGTAGGGCATTTCTCATCGATATCCTCTTCCTCTTCGCTTGACTCTTCCTCCCTATACACACCATCCTCTTCCTCATCAGAATCTGTTCCATCCTCTTCCGTCTCAATTTCCTCACTCCCTTTACCACCCCCTACCAGCATATCTTTAAAAGATCAGCTTTGAATAGCCTACGTTTCATCTCTAACTATCTCACTGGATTTTTCCAACTCTTTCCATTTCCTGTGGTTGCTCCTTGCAATCAGATCGTCTTCCTCCTTAGAGGTATCAACATCCTCAAGGTTTGCAAGAGAGAGAACTTGGTCGCTCATTATTTCTATTCAATGTTGGTTTCATTTTTTTTCACAGTTGCGTGAAATAGCCTAAAATTACACTAAATTATCGAAAATCTACTAACGATTTCTCTAAATTATCAAAGTTTTAATACGAATAAAAAATGTATCAGCCATAGATACATATACAATGTTTTAAAAAATTTTTAAAAACAAAACATTTTCTCATTTTTTAGATGATCTAAATACAGTTGAAATTTAATTCATTAATATGATAACTATTATATAACCATTAACTGAAATAATCATTAATGCTTTGCAAATAATTTAACATAAAATTTATTTTTCAAAATTTTATTTAAATTCTAAAAAATTGATAATTATTAATAACATATATATAATTGCCAACAAAAACAAATGCAATCCAATAACATTTTAAAAAATATAATGTGTTTTATTTATAAATAAATTTCATTCATAATAAATTTATATTTTATATATTAAATACCAAATTTATGGTTTAATAACAATATTAACAACTTGATACTATATTTTTGGTCAAGAAAAAATATCATCGCCTATTCATACTAGGTCACGAAAAAAACATATACTCCCTTGGTTCCAAGATAAGAGTCTCATTTGCTTTTGTAGAGAAAATTTTATGTTTTTCCTATTGTAACCTTTTGACAATACAATATTATAGGAGTTTAAATATATTTTAAATTATAATCACTTCTTTATAGGTTATTGTAATCCTCCCTCTTTTTTTGGACCTACCAAAGAGTGCTTATCCTATCTGTCAGAGCATGATGAGGTTATAGGATTGTGACCTTAGAGAAGTTGCTTATTACAAACTAAGCAGAGGTCGCCCTTTACTTTAATCTAAAGTCGCCTAAACGACCTCTCCAGGGGAGGTCACTTAGGCTCGAGGTCCATTTAAGATCTGGACTTCATGCAAGGTATGAGGGGCAGCATATCCATGATTGCTTTGATCTTCTCGGGGTTGACCTCGATATCTCTTTGAGATACACCATGAAAGGAATTTTCTAGCCTTCACCCCAAATGCACACTTTTTCGGGTTGAGCTTGAGCTTGTATTCATTGAGGACCTCAATTGTCAAAAAAAAAAAAATAGAAATGGATAAAAAAAAAAACTTTTCTTAATATTCTCCAAAATGGAAAATTTTGAGGGAGTAGATACTTAGAACACAAGTGGAAATTAAATGAAAAAAAAAAAATAAAATTACTATTTGCAGCTTGTATCTTGAGATAAGAGCAAAGCAAATTTAGATTCGATTTAACAAATATGCCTTTATTTAAATTATTATTATTTTTTTTGAACTAATAAATTTATTTTCTTTTATTTTCTCGAGTGTCTCAAACCTAAGCAACACCGCCGAAGCATTACCCGTCGTCGAAAAATAAATTTATTTATTTTGTGCTATTTAGTAAAAAATAAACTATTATTTGCGATATCCGCTAAAATTACCCTTTTTACACCATATATGATTTAACTTTGCCCAAAAAGTATTAATCTAAAGTTCGTTTTATGGTTCATGTTTTAGGGTATATATATATATATATATATATATATATATTAGAGTATGACGAAAGGAAAAATTGTTGTAATGTGAAAACTTTTTTTGGCATCGAAGTACTAGCTATGAGGATTGTGAAGTGGGCATCATAAATGCAATCGGAGAGATAGAACCCTATATAGTATGATGTGATTAATACGATTTTGAAGGTGTGATTATTAAAATGTATTAACGCATATACACTGCTATATATGGCAGAGTGAAGTGTGAAGTAAGCTCGTGAATCTGGAACTCATCCCCATGCAAATATACCCTTTAGTTGTCAAAACAATAATAAACATTTACTCTCAAACAACCAACCCAACTTGCAATGGAATTATTTCTATACCTACTACTCAAAATTTTTAGTCCTTTAAACAATAAATTTGGAATTTGAATAGAGAAACAAAACAACCCCACGCAAGCGAAGCAGAGAATAACTCATCACATAATTCTCATATTTAAAGAAACAGAAAAACGACATTTCAAGCCCATGTGCATTTCTGCTCAACTTTTGTTAGTATGAAACAAACCTCGCTGTTGTTGTTGTTGTTTTTTTTTTTTTTGGTCCAAACAACTCATAATAACCCTAATCAAGACAAATCCTAACCAATCAACTTTAAACTCTCTTACACAGATTTGTATCACTTCGTAGAAACCGATGCAAACAATCCCAGTTTCCATCTTCACTCTATGTATATCGTACAAGACAAAATACCCACATGAAAAAACACCTCAAATCATTTAAACTACTTCGCTTTCTACCCTTTTACTGGAAAATTATTTGTTGTCTATGTCTTAAATTCCTTCTGTATCTCTCTCTCAGAGTTTCCCTTCAATTCTCTTAAAGTCAAGGCCTTGTTCTATTAATTTTCCCATTTTCAGAAACTATATGGGGAAATAAAATTCGATTACTTTTGGATATTTTTCTTTTCTTGAACCTATATTTAAATAGCATATATAGCTAGAGGTAGAGTTAGGGTTAGGGTTTTTTATATTTTTTAAGAAGAAAGAATTTGTATATAGTTTAATAAATTTGAAGAGAATTTTATGTTTTTATTCTGTAATTAATTAGACAGAAGGGTTATGTTATCAAGAGGATGTAGATATACATAAACTAAATATAAAATATCAGGGGAAGAAACAAAAAGACGCATAGATAGTGGGTATATATGAATCATGATGTGATAATATTCTCTTAGCAAATTAATTAAAAATGAAAGACAATAATAATAACAGTGAATATAATAATAATAATCATGTGCAATACTTAAATGGAGTGATTCCCGGAGTAGGTAGAGCAAATTTGGAGGGATTATGAGATAACAAAAAAGTTATGGAAGAGAACACAAGTAAATGGACTTATATGAACACTAAACAAAAATATATATATATAAATTCAAACTGTTCAAAACAGATCTGATCATAATAGTAATAATAATACAAGATAAAAGGGAATCGATGTTGTGATGTATCTGACTTTTGTGTTCTTGGAAATTAATCAATCTATGTGTCTTTTTTATGGGATTTTTTTTCCCTTCTTTTTATTATGGGTGGTTTCTGATGGAATGTCAGTAATGTACTCAATGGGAAATAGTGCATCTCTCTATTCCATACAATTTCAGTCAGTTGCTTGCTTGATTTTTCCACTTAAAACCGACTTATGTACCCTAATCTAATTCTCCGCTTGTAAAATATTTCTAAGTTAAATGGTTAGAGCGATCTAATTCTCTCATCGAGACAAGGGCTCAACTTATAATAAACCATATCCTAAATCATCACTCTCTTCCGTTAACCGCCATTGAAGAGTTCTCTTAATCATGACAAAACTATAATCCTCTTGCACTGTCGAGGATAAGTCAAAATAAATAACCTAAATTCAGTAGTAGTTCGTTTAACAACAAACAGACAAGTAATTTCCCTTTTGTTTTGCCTTAAACTTCAACACATACCTATGCTATATCAAAATTTATTACTATAGGTATTTATATTTGAACACTCTACATTTCTTTGATTGAGTACTTGTTTGGTTTTAGAAATTTTCTATTTTCGTCAATAAATGTTTAAAAACTAATGTAAAAGATATGGGAAAAAAGGATTTCAAAGAATTGCAAGTGCTAAGCTTGATTCCATGGAACTAAGCTTAGTTATAATCGAAAGGACCAACAAAAATAGCAACTGTATCATATACAAAAAGCAATATTTATCAAATTAGATGAAGCTGTGTATATATATATACTTTCAAGAAATATAGATGAAGCTTGATAAATATATATATATTTTCTGTCATATAATATATATATATTTTCTTATATTATTACATGCATCTTGCGAATTCATAAGCACTCAAAAGTGATCAAACTCAAAGCGATAAGGAAAAGAAAATTCTGAACAAGAGAGAACCGATAGTACTACCACTTGTGGTTTGTTTTTTTATTTTTTTCGCAATTAAAACTTTACCTTAGATGGGCGGTCACCAAGCCTGAGTTCAAGATCCAATTCCTCTCTAGAACAAGGGCTAGTTTCAATTACTTCTGCCTCAACATGATTATATCTTCTTCTTTTGCAAACTCTGGACTCCGCTTCTTCCTCATCCTCATCATTATGGTTCGTAATTGTTGGACATGTTCGTCGAACAACTAAATTCAAGCTCACGGACAAATCAGTTTTTCCACAATCTACCTTCGCTCTACATTCAGTAGATTCTAGAATTCTTGAATTCTTTTCTGCTTTGTGTTGGTGGTGCCTATCGGCCGTGGCCGCAGAGTATGGAGGAGGAGAAGATCTAGGTGGTGTTGTCTTCTTTTGGTATTCCTGTTTAACATTATAAGAAGGGAAAAAAATTTTTTCATTGCAATTGAGTTGATTTGTAGGTGACGCAATATTATGAAGAGTAGGTGTAGAATTAGGGTTAGGGCTATAAAGCAAAGTACAAAGTTGAGATGGGTATTGATAATTAGGCAGTGATGAAAATTGATTTTGGAAGAGATTTTGATTGTCATGATCATGATGATGATGATTAAAGACTTCATTGTTAGGACCCGGAGATTGTTTAAGTCTAGCTCTATCTCTTCTATGAACATTCATATGACCACCTAAAGCTTGAGCAGACCTAAATTCTCTTCTACAAAAGCTACAAGAATAAGATCTTGGAGGCCAAACGCAACCGCCTAATGAAGCGGCTGCATCTTCGGCAAAAGCTTGTTCTTCCCATGAATCTTGGCAAGGTTGAAGATGAAGATTTGAAGATAGAGTAGTGTGTTTTCGCTTAGTCAACATCCAGTACCTTGCTTGCTCCATTTAGTATTCAAGAAGAAGAAGAGAAAAGCATAGAGAGAATGTAGAAAGAGAGAAGGAGACTTGGTATGAGAATATTGGTGGATACCCTACCTTATTTGTCTTACTGTAACTACTTCTCGGTCTATCTATCTTTGGTAGGTCTAACACAGTCTACTGTTCAGTAAACGAAATCAAATGTTCAGAAAATAAGCTTATTATTACACAAGCATTCAACAAAAAATTTATTATTATTATTATTATTATTATTATTTGTTTGCATAGTTGGCTCTTGTAGAGCTTGAGTACTATTAATGCAATGTCTTTCTCGGACATTTCTTGTTATTTTTAATTCTATGATTTGATACATACTTTTAATTAAAATGATTTTACCCTAAAAGTCCATCCAAGTTATTAATATATTTAAGGCCTAATTATAAGAAGTATACTATTTAAGGCTTTTCACTATTCATTATCAATAATTTTGATGTTATGGCGCTTCTTTTTTAAATATATGATTACGGTGGCAAAAACAGGATTTATGATGGGGAACAATTTTTTTTCCCCAAAAATTTGCATGTGAAATTGAAAAATCAATCAATTTTAAAGGTAATAAATATGAAATTTTTCAAAAAATTAATTTTAGGCTTGACCTAATTCCAACTCTGTTGATTTAAATCAACACTTTAAACTGAAGTAAAATCAATCTGGTGGTATTATTTTATTATCAGCAACAAGTTGTTTATCAATTAAAAATACGAGATTAGAAAAGAATAAAGCTTGTGGTATGTCTTGATGTGTTTTCTGTTTTCTATTTGTTATCATTTTGTAAATTTAAATAGATTGATTATTTCATATTTAAAATGTATTATTTTGGTTTGTTTGTAACTTATATGAAAGAAATAAGCACGTCAAATATAGTCTAGTGACAAATGTATTTACAACTCAAATATAGAATAGGGTTCGAATCCATCCAATTTCACCAAAAAAAAGGAAGGATCTAAGAAAGCTTAATACATTTTATGTTGCCTTCGGAGGGAAACCCCACAAATATCAAGAACTCATTCTATTTGGAGGAGTATATCCAGAGCAAGTGAACTCCAAAATGCATATGTTTCCCATAGTCACCTAACCAATATTTTCTCCATAGTTAGACACAGTAATGAGCCACTATTTCTTGAGCAGCTCCTGAATTCTTGGAGTTGGGCAAAAAAAAAAAAAAAGAAGATGCTTGAATATTTTGCTCCAACACCATCTTAACAACCTATAAAGGATCTGTTTTCAAATCCAGAGCTCTAATAACTCTGTTCCATCATGCCATTTTAAGTCCCAAAATTGGAATTAACTTTCAAATGTTTTAAATTTTATTCTTATTGGGGGATTTAACTCTATATTTTCAACAAAGGATGAGATTTGAATCCAGTTCTTATATTTAGGTTATATATATGCATTTTCTACTCACAAAATTTTAATTTTGAGTTGTAAATCCTTCACAAAATAGATTATACTATATATTTTAGTATATCTGCTAGATTTATGATTCAAAATCACATCTTATGCTCCGACTCTTTCAACTATTTGTTAAACTTTTAATATTTTCCATGGTTTTGATTCCCTGATTTTAGTAGAACCTTCAATCATTGTCCATTAATTAATTAATATATATACACAATTTATTATATTAATCAAACTGTATATGCATTTAAAACTATGTGATATAAAATTACCCGTCATATTTGCCTCATGATGGTTGGTGATAAGGAAATAACATATGCTTTGAATATTTGTAATTATTTCGTTGTAATTTCTTTGTAACTTATAACTCACATTAGGGTTAGTGTATCCCTGATTAAGTGTATCTTATAGAGTACAATACAAGTCAAAAATCAATTCAAACCATTGCTTCTTTATGGTATCAGAAGCCGTCGGTTTCAAAGCAATTTTTCTCATCTCATCTTTTTGAAAATGTCTACAGAACAAAGTCTGATTTCGTCATCTTCGACCTCTCTTCCTATTACCCAAACGCCTAATGTTTCTCCATTTCTTTCAATTAAACTAACCTCTAAAAATTATTTGCTCTGGAAAGCACAAATATTACCTCTCCTCCATGGCTATAGAATGATTTCTCATGTTGATGGATCAGTTTCTGCTCCTCCTACAACACTTTCGACTGGTGAACCTAATCCAAATTTCTCCAATTGGTTTTGTCAAGACCAAATTGTTGTTAGCTAGATTAATAGTTCTGTCTCCGAACCCATCATGACCCAACTTATTGGATGCACAATAGTCAATGAAGCATGGACAAGCTTGCTGTTATCTATTCTATTGGCACTAAAATTCAAGTTCAGCAGCTACGAAAACAATTGAAACACTTATCTTGTGAAAATGATTCAATTGATACGTATATGCGCAAGGCCAAATCAAGTTCCAATCATATTTTTTAAAAATAATTTTCAAAATAGCTACCTTTTGTTATAAACAAAATGTAAACAGTTTATAAAAATATTGTAAAGAGATAATAAACTATTTATAAACAAAAAGAATAGGAGCCTTTTAAGAGTTAAAAATTAAAATATGACCATTTTAAGAACTTTAAGTATAATTAAGCTAAAATTTATTTTAAAATTGAAAAATTGGATCTTTTCTAATAATAATAATAATAAATATGATGTCTAACCTTTTTGAAATTTGATAATTTATTTTTCGAGATAAAGGGAAGGTGATAAGTGGATGGAATTTAGGACATATTATTGAATCAAAAGTGTTTACCGTTGGGTCATTCTCTCTCCCACAATAAAAATTTGACAATTTTGTCTCCCAACTATGTTGTAATCAATTAAGTCCCCATGCAAACTTTTTAAAATTACTGAATTAATCATAATTTACCTATCTGGCATGTTTGATTGCTTGGTAAGAGCATTTCTATTCCCAAACTTTTTAAAATTACTCAATTAATTACTATTGATTAAGCATAAAAATGAGCTGCGTGTTGATACAAAATGTGTATAGAACATAATTATTGATTTGTAGTGGGCCCGGGAGCCTAACTTGCGCGCGGTTTACGTGCGCTTGATGACAAACTACGATCATACCTCACTGAAATAGTGAAAGAAATTCATTCACAGCTTAAACTACGCTTCGAAAGGGCAGCTATTCAGGCTCAATTTTGACACTTCCTTTGGCTGGGTATGCAATGCAAGCATAATCCACCATTTTTCTATTCTTTTTGTTTTCCTACAAATTGATATTTATTTATCACATTGATCAATCATACCCTTGCTTAATTAACCCAAAAACCCTAATATATTCACTTTTGTTTTTGGAGACTATTTCTTTGTTCAGTTTTGATGCAAGGAACAATTTCTAAGTTAAAAGTAATTGTAATTAGGTTTTTATTATTACAATTATATCCTAATACAAGAATGAAAGAACAATTGTTGAGAAAACAACTATTTTTTAAATAAAATTAAAATTAATGAAAAATTACATTTGTATATGTTGAACCTCCTATTAATTCCATTTCTATCATAATAAACACAATTATTGTCACTTGATTTACAAATAATTTGGTGGTTTCTTTCTTCCATCTAATTGATGAAATGTGTTTGGAGAGATGGTTTTAGCTTGATATGCTTCCAATATTGACGAATCCAGATCTAAAAGGTGGGAGGGGCTATATCCCATATTTATTGATATTTTTACTTAAAATTTGAAAATAAATAAGAAAATTAGTGACATTTCATAAAAAAAATATGAGAGTTGGGAGGGGTTATATCCATATTTATTGAAATTTCTACTCAAATTTTGAAAATAAATAACAAAATTTAATGACATTTCATAAACAATATTGAGAGTTGAGAGCGGCTAAGACCCTCCCAAAATAGGCATGCACTTTCATGATCGGTAAATTCTGCTTTGGATATCTTGAAAGTAATGGTTTGAAATTTAGTATTTGAGGGTTTTTTTTTTCTTTTTTTTAATGTTTTGCATCGGTGTTGTGCCCCTAATTGATTGGCTTGCTTCTTGTAACCAAAAAAAAAAATTGATTGGCTTGCTTCTTGTATCATTCTCGAAACTAAAGGGCTCAAAATCAGAAAATATGATAGAAAATAGTGGTATTTTTTGCAGTTGATGATTCAATTGGCAAGGATCTTGAAGTTTTCTTCGGTAAGACTCGTCAAAGACAAGTTGAGTTTCCGGCATGGAACCAGCGTCAATATCAAGTGGAGCAGGTTGATGTATATGTGATTCGGGCTCTCATCAACTTTACCGGAAAATTCTTCTTCTTTGTTAGATTTAATTTTCTGTATAATTTGCTTGTGGTTGATTTTTTATTGTTGTACTCTTTCTAATTAATGAAGATGATGGTTATCTCTGTTAAAAAAAAAAAAAAAAAACTATGCAACCACTGGTTCATGTCCATAAATGTAAATTCAAGCATACTTGAAGTAAATGAAATGAATCGAGAAGCACATGTGAATAAGAAGTTTTCCAAAATCAAATTTCAAAGGGTAAAGAATATGAATATTTTTTCCATATGCATCCTCTTTAGTTCTTGTTTGGGCTAGGGATCTAACTCCAGGTCTATCGACAAAGATGAAAAATGTACATTTCACTAGATTATGCATTAGTGTGTTTTGTTTATTTCATTCTAAACCTTACCATTATGTTTAAATAAAATAATATAATTAAAATATTGAATTCTTCTAAAAAAAAAAACTACATTTGTTTTTTGTGTTTGGAGTAATCTAGTTTGATTTAAGAAAAGAAATGATACCATAAATGATGTTGAAAGAAAATTTCATTTTCAATTATATTTTTTTTTATCAGCTAAATGAATTTTTATTATTAATAATATATCTAGGAAAAACTTAACATACGAGGGCGTTCTAAACCCAAAATCCAAACATATCCCAACCTAGCCCTTATATGTTAAGTGAAAACAAACCTGGAGCAACCTCGATTACAAATTAGAAAGTGAAACAAAAGCAACATACAAATTATCCGTTTAAGAAAAAAATACCTTGTAGAAGTGATTAGCCACAACTTTTGAGATAAAAGTTGTTAATGAGAGTTTAAATCCATGCTACCAGGGTTGTGCTTCTGGAGACTCCCGATTTTGCAAGAGAATCGGCGAAAGAATTTCCACTTCAGTTGATGTGAATGAATCGAACTGAGGAGAGAGTATCTTTTGCAGTATCTAGAGAGTTGAAATTTTTCCACCAAAACCACGGTATTGAGTCATAATTTGTAACCCAGGAAATGGCGTACCTTGAGTCGGACTCTATGATTAAAGGGCAGTGTTTGTAAACAGAGGTAGAGAATAGTTCCACTGCATAAAGAATAGCCAATAGCTCCACATAATTGGAGTCTTAAACTCCACAATTTTTAGAGAAAACTCCTTTAACCACACCTTCAAAGTTGCATAAAACTCCCCAATTCCAGATAAACCCGGTTTTCCAATTGCAGAACCGTCTACATTGAATTTAAAGTAGCCAGAGGTAGGGGGAAGCCAAGGAAGGGAAGAGTTGTTGACCTTATTAACATGCAACGTTGTGTTGATTGAATTACACACTAAAATGGGGAATTGGAACCAATCCGCAATTGAAGAGTAAGAATTCTTGAAGTTTGATTTTAACAGTTCTAAGCTTTTGATCTTGATAGAATCAACTAGCTTTGAATGTTCAATCCACTTCCCTTAAAAAATGAGTGAATTTCTCCTCCACCATAAGAACCAAGCTGTAACAAAGAAAATAGAATACCAGATTATTCTATTCTTTTTCTGTGCAATAATTGAGTCCCATTGCATCGCTAAGGCTGAGATATTTGTTGGGAGAGGTACCTGCACTCCCCACCATAACAAAATTCCCAGCCAAATATTCCTTGCATAAAAGCAATTAAGAACAGCATGATCAATATTTTCAAGAGGAGTACCGCAAGTAGAACATAAAGCTTTAGACTCTATATTTATGATGCCTCTAGAAAGAATATTTTTGGTTGGCAATTTATTGTAAAGGCAACGCCACATGAAGATTGAGATTTTGGAAGGAATAAAAGAATTCCATATTAGCTTAAAATCTAGCAGATTCCCAGGAGGTGCAGCATCCACAAGTTCCAGCAAAGAATAAAGGCCTTTAGTGCGAAAAACCCCTTTTCTTTCATGAGACCAGATTAGTTTGTCTTCCTTCGATACAATGGGAGAAATTCCAGATAACACATTTACAAGATCAGAGAGAATAAGAGTATCTGAAGTACGAAGAGACCTCCTCCAAACCAAGTTCCATGACCAAATGCCATTTTTCAAAGAGCCACTATCGAAAATAGATGAAGATTTCTGAGAAACAATTCTGTATAGTCTAGGATAAGCAAGGGCTAAAGGTGTATCAAGTATCCAGACATCCTCCCAAAATTTAATTGATTTACCATCTCCTAAGATCCATCTGAATCCATTTTTTAAGAGCTCGTGAGTTTCAGAATCTGCCAAACCCAATTCAGCAACTCTTTTTCATAAAGGTGATAGTTTATTCCAAAGGGAAGAAGGAGAAAATAAACTCAGAGAAGCATTATCCCCATACTTGGATTTTAGAACCCTCCTCCATAAGAAGTTCTTTTCCGTTTTAAATCTCCACCACCACTTGCCGAGAAGAGCTTTTTTTTCTTTTTTCTTTTTAAGTCTAGAAGACCCCAGCCTCCAAATTGTTTTGATTTCGTAATCTTCTTCCAAGCTACCCAAACTAAAGGTCTATTATTATTAAGTCTCTTACCCCATAGGAAACAACGCTGAAGGCTTTCAATTTTCTTAATAACACAGGTTGGTGCTTTAAAAATGGCCGTATAATATGTAGGAAGCGTGGACAGCACTGATTTGATGAGTGTTAGTTTACCGCCTATAGAAAGAGTTTTGGCTTTCCATAACGAAACCATGTTTTCAATCTTTGCGATCACCGGTTTCCATGTGCTTTGAGATTATGGATTACTTCCCAGAGGAATGCCAAGGTAAGTGGTTGGGAAATAATCTGCCATACAACCAATAGTTGAAGCTAGGAGTTGAAGTTTTGGTTGGTCTAAGTTAATCCCAAAGAGCTTGCTTTTACCAAAATTGATTTTCAAACTAGTAAGCAAATGAAAACATTTGAATAGTCTTCGTATATTTCTCATTTCATCTACACTTGCCTCAGAGAAGATAATAGAGTCGACTGCAAATTGCAGATGGGAAATGACAATATTGTCTTTTCCAATTTGAACCCCAGAGAGAAATCCCTTACGAACTGAGTTTTGAATCAAGATATTGAGTGATTCAGCAATGATTAAAAAAAGGAATGGGGAGAGTGGGTCACCCTGCTTCAATCCACATTTCATGGAGAATTCTAAGGTTGGGAATCCATTAATTAGCACTGATTGCTTAGAGCTTTTGAGACATTCTGTGATCCAAGCCAGCCATTTATCACAAAAACCAATCCTTTTCATAAAACGAAACAAAAAAGGCCAATTCACTGTGTCAAAAGCTTTTTCAAAGTCAGCCTTGAAAATCACTGCTTCCTTCTTTCTCTTCTTCAAGTCATGAATTGCCTCATTGCAAATAAGAATCCTATCCGTTATTTGTCTTTCTTTCATAAAAGCTGATTGGGTGTCACCAATTATAGCACCCATTACAGTTCGGAGTCGAATAGACAAGACTTTGGCTAAAATCTTGTATAGGCTTCCAATTAGAGATATTGGCCGAAATTGGTTAAAAGAAGTTGGTGAATTAACCTTTGGAATAAGTGCAATGAAACTTGAATTAATACCTTGACAAATTTTGGCATTAGAGTAAAATTCAGAAAAGAAAAGGAACAATTCACCTGTGATGAGTTCCCATTGATTTTTGAAGAATGCCATAGTGTAACCGTCAGGGCCTGGTGCCTTGTCCGAGTCACAACTCCACAAGGCTGTCTTTATTTCTGCTTCACTAAAAGGGACTTTCAGATTATTTTTAAGGTCTTCTGGCAGTAAATTTGGCAGCTCACAGTAAAAAAAAGGTCTTTTCAACACTGGAGGATTAAAGATCTTTTGAAAATGATTTTTGGCAAAATTTTTTATCTTTGTCTGTGAAAAAACCCAAGCGCCATCCACCAAGATGCCTGAGATATTATTTTTTGCTTTTCTTTTGTTGATCATTGCATGGAAATATCTTGTATTGTTGTCACCCTCTGTTAACCAGTTCATTCTTGATTTTTGCCTCAGAATACTCTCATTAATTCGGTATAGGCTTGCTAAGTTAGTAAGAATGTCCCTTCGGCGTTGAACCTCTTCGATTGATAATAAGCTGATTTCTGCTTTTAAGTCTAGATTATG
>CATIWJ010053476.1:0-11413 GCA_949640765.1 Croton laevigatus | reverse complement strand
CAAATTATATCTTTAATATGTGATAAAAATGTCACAAATATTTATTTGAGTTTGTCTTTAAAGAAATCTGAATTTTAATTGTACATTTGATACTTATTTTATTTGATTTTTACTTATTTTTACTAAATTTTCAAATTAATTGAATAGGTATATCTTTGTTTACAATTGATTACCATTTGCTTATGGGTTTATTAAGTGTTTACTTCATTTTTATCATATTCATACTTGATTTAATATTTTACTAATTAACTAAGGTAAATTTTAAATTTACCGTTTTACCGTATTTTATCCGGTGTGATAAAAATTAACCAATTTTCAAAACCTAGCAAATTTACTCAAAATACTCATCTCATTATTTCTTAAACATTTAATTAAATAAATTTCCTATAAAATGATTCATTACTAAGATTTAATATAATTTATTTTTCATTTAATCTAATATTTTTGGTAAACTACAATTTGATCATTTAAGTTATTGTTGTTATCCAAGAATTATTATTTTTAGGATGTTACACTTCTGGTGGCTATCGTCACCCTCACCTAGACATTCTATGTCAGAATCAGAAGGGCGAATATTGTAGATCTTCGGATCTGGATCGATAGCATTGATCGTCGCTGAGAGTCCAACCTCACCAAGCTCTCGAAGCACTTCTACAATCTGATCACGATAGGCCATCATCCAGAGGGCGACCGATGTTTCCACCACGTCCACCGCCCTCTTTGAGGCAACTTGGTTAGCCTCATACTCTTCTTTCAAAGCCTCATAGACGAACCGGGTGTGCTTCTCCTTTCCTGAAGCAGACTCTGCCTCAGCTTTGGCCTCCTCCAACAGATCATCTTTTTTCCTTACAGCCGAGGATAGTTCGGTCACCTTTGCCTCCGGCTCACTAATCCTCTTCTCTCGCTTCATAACCTTCAGCTCAAGGTTGTCACACCTCTACCGGAAGGCATCCCTCTCATCCTCGGCTTTATTACGGCTGGCCGCCATATCATACAGCCTCATCGACATAATCAGTGCTTCTGCTTGAAGGACTTCAGCAGCCTACAAAAATGCTTCAATGAAAAACGATATATCTACAACATAAACAAAAATCACAAAATTTCGGTCAAGGACAAAAGTCTCACTTGCAAGCAGTGGCTGACTCCAGAAGCTACCCTCGTTGCCCGATTCATGTCCTGAAGCCTCTTAAAGTCACTAGGCAACAGGATAGACCTCGCCAGCTCATCCGCCACCTTAAGGTTTCCATACGAAACCTTATCTCCATACTTCCCTTCAAAATAATCCGCAACAGCGACCGATATTACCGCTTCCTCCGTTTCTTGTTCAACAACGGTCCGTTGCCTCTTCACCCTGGGAGTTTCCTCCCCTGTTGGATTGGTCTCCTGCTCAACCTCGGGATCGGCCGGAGCAGACTGTTTGGCAGTCTTCTTGGCTGAGGTCTCAACCCTCGCCAGTGCCTTCGGATCGGCACGAGTCTCTGTAGGAGCCTTTGCAGGCACCTTCTTCTTCGGAGGGACAGGCGCTCGCTCTTCAGCAACTTTCCCTTTACCTTTATTAATTTGGGCCCCCTCACTAGCTTGGGCGGCCCTCTTCCTTCCCAAAGCAGCCAACCTCTCCGCTACTTTTGACATACCTGCAAAACAACAAACCGATGTTACGATCAGTACGAGAAACTGAAAAACACTACGGCAAGAAATATACCCCCATTTGGGTTAAGCTGACGCCCATCGTGATCCACCACCACCCCGGAATACCAGTTCCGCATAAACTTCTCAGCCTCAAAAGGACCCTCGGCCACCATTTCCAGAAGTGCATCCAAGTGCTCCTTCTCGTCCACAAATATATCAGCCAGGTCCCGAGGGTTAGTCGCTGGCACATTCTTATTCCAATCCTTCGGCACTTCGGCCAAAGAAGGATGCTCGACTACAAAGAACTTCTTCTTCCAATCATGCTTCACAGAGGACGGAAGACTGAAGACTTTCCTCTTTGGTTGAAGGGCGACGTGGTCAGATTTTTTGCTCGACATCACCTTGTACAGATGAAGCACTTCCCTCACTGACAAGGCGAACCCCTCACCACACGTCGATGCCAAAAATTGTAGTCCCCGAAGAACTTTTCAAGCATCCAGGTGCAGTTGGGCGATATTTATCTGATGAAAATTCAGAAAGTCAATCTCCAATCTCATCAGTGGAAACCTCAGACCGGATAGGAAATGCTCTACATACACAATCCTCCCATTACCCGAATGAGACTGATCGGCACCCATGTCTGAATCAGCCGGATAAACAACATAGTCCGACGAAAAGTGATAATACGCCACCACATGCCTTATGTCGTTAAAAGTCATTTTGTTGGCGATATCAACAACCGAGACCACTGGCCGACGCTCCTTTTTCTCCTTAGGGGGGCGAGTCATCTTTTTAGATACACCTGCCCCGGTGGATGCCGATGCCCTAGCTTCCGGAACATCGGGGATGTCTACAATCACCCTAGACTCTACTCCTTTCCTACGCGCTAAACCCATATCGGCTTCATCTTCTTCTTCATCATCTACAAGCCGATACGACCCATCGGTGGGAAACGCCATTTCTACCGTTCGCCCACTTGTCGATGTTTCCCCTTCGAATCCACTTGAAGTCTGCTGGTGAACCTCTTCGTTGGAGAACTAGTTTCCGGAGGTGGTTGACGGATTTTGTGAATCACTTTGGTCACTCATCTTGACAACGGTAAAGATTTCTTTACCTTACTTCGGAGGGAAGGACGATAGAACAAATGGTCCGAAATATAGATCGGTTGAGAGAAAAATCCTTGGATTGGATTTGAAAGCGACAGCAGGGAGATTTCGAATGAATAAAGGCCCATTAATTTATAGGAAGAAGAAAAGCGATTGAAATGGCGCGGAACAATCTGGAACCTGACTACGTGTCATGCAGGCACATGGGACGGAAGAGAAACCGTCAGCAATAAATGCAAAAAGCGCACCAAGTCAATGGGCCGAACACCAAGTCATGGGCCAGACCCGTTAGGTCAAGTTTCAGGCCAGATCGGTACCTGATCAAAATCCTCAGTCCTTGACTAAGGGACTTGGGGGGGACATGTGATAACACTGTCCCTCTAAATCAACTGGATAAGTCGGTCGAATCCCACGACCAGCCGGTTCGGTTTGAAGATCTGCGGAACGCCCCGGTCGAATGGGAGTTCGGACATTGGATGATAGTCCGATGTCCGAAGGCGACATCACCACATTGGCTTAACCAACACCATAAAACCTTCGTCCTAGATATCGGTCTTGAAAACATTAGAGCGGCCTTGAGACTGGCATGTCAGAACTATTGCAGAACCGTACGACGACAAAATTACTAAAAGTACTATGGGAATGTTAGGAGTTGTCAACCCGTACTATGACAAAATGTCAAGGCATTCTTAGCTATAAATACCAAACCTCGATTTCAATGCCAGGTATCGCATTTACTGCTTTTCTCTGATTATTCGTTTTTGAGCTAATCAAATTCTGACTTAAGTATCGGAGTGGCCGTCTAAGGGCCTCGCCCGATCTTTCCTCCTTTCTTGTGTGCAGGATCGATTCGGTATCTCTTCCTGTCTCACCTACCGACCCATCCTCTTAACGGTCCGTCCGTCTCTAGATCGCCCTTTTAGTGGTTCAGAACATCAATAATCTTTCCAATAGGTCTACCATGTTCATCTCTTCCATCACTATCTCCTTCAAAATATCTTTTCCCTGCAACCATTCTTGTAATAATATTGAAAACCACATGTTCGAAAAATTCAGAAATGTCAATCTTCTTCTTTGTCTCCCTATAAAGTCTCTGATAAGATAGTTGACCTCCGATACTTGAATATGCCTCATCAGCTTAATTCGTTGCATGGATAAAAGCTCGATTGTGATCAATTTTCGCATATTACGCCAGTAACTTCTGTAGGGGGCGAATCCAAAAGATGCATAATCGTAATCAAGATATTTGATTTGACTAGAAGGCGGGCGGGATGCGAATTGCAAATCATTTGTAGTAAAAGTTTCTTTCATGGTTCCATAATTGCTTATTATAATTGCTTTGTGAGCTCCGAGCCGGACAGAGAAGATGGGGCCATATTTGTCACTGATATCACCCAATGTTCGGGGAAGAAACTTTGCTCTGCCGAGTTTATGGAGGTGACCGATGATTAGCAAAGCACCGGGGGCTTCCGATATAGTTAAGCTCCTGCTTTTTCCTCTAGTTTTGCCAAATTGCCATAATATTACAAGTGATATAACACCGGCAATGGCTAGTATGTGTGCAGGGATATCCATTGTAGAATATGGAGGTTGTATTTTGATATTGAGTGTGATCAAACGTGAATATAATTTTTATTTTGTCGCTTAAAAACTATTACATTTCAAATACTTATATAATTTTTCTAGAGGATAGTAAGATACAAATACATGACCCCTATAAAGTCATAGCGGAATGAGACACTAGACCAATTAAGTAAGGTCCATTATTGAAATTCAGCGTTATGAATGAAAAAAAATTAGGTTGAGAGAGTTACCCTTTAATGGGCTTCTGCAATACCCGAATCCGGATTAGTCGGCACCCTTGTTTTGGTATATTGAAACTGTTGGAAACAACGAAAATATAACAGGTATTAGGATCGAAGATATAAAATGTATATTGAAAATAATATATGTAAAATAAGAGGATAAATTACGTGTATTTTTTTTATACATAAGTTAATATGCATATTTATTAAAATGATAAAAATGAAAATACACAGAAATACACATAAATACGTGTATTTTTTGAATTCATATATATTTTTTTATATCATACAAAAAAAGTATGGCATTTATTTATAATAAAGTTTTAAAAAGTGATATTTATTAAAATAACTATATAATAGCAATAAAAAATTATCACTTTTTAATTCTGAAAAATTTAGCAAAGCAATTTTATTGTACTAAATTGACGAGTTTAATTGCATGATTGTCATTTTTATCAAACAAATAGTGTTAAATTCACCTTTCGTAAAAATAATATTGACAATAAAACATATTTTTGCATATATATATATATATATATATATATATATATATATATATATATTTATTTATTTATTTATTGTTGCTGTTAAACAGCCAAAAGTTGATTGTTGTTATTTTGGTCGCTTAGTTTGTGAATGTAGGCAATTAATGGATAGTTTTCATTCACTAATTGTGAAATTTGAAAAATGATTAGTGGATCTGTGCTTATAGTCTAGCAAGAGCAGTTGGTTCCATGCTTGATAGTATGAAGTAGAGTGTTCCCCACTCTATTTTGAATATTTTTCATGATAATATTAATTAATAATATGAGAGTTAGATAATCTAAATGGTTGTGATTTTAGACACTCAAACATGTGTTGATGCTATCGTATGAGGAGAATCTAACTTTGATGGTGCATTTAAAAAAAAAAGAATAATATTTACTAACATATAAGAAAAATTGGAAACTCAGAAAAATTGGAAACTCCAAACACAAAACTACACAAAATGACAGAAATTCTAGTAGGTATTATGTAACACCCCAAACCCATCTTACGATTAAGCCGGATTGAAGTGTTACGAGTCCTCTAAACATCGTTAACTCGCACGCTTAAACATGGAATACTAAAATCACCTCAAGTTTTTTTTTTAGCAACTACTTCTCACGTGTTCAAATAATTTACTATTCTAATTATTACAATAAATGCTACAATAATCCATCTTAAATATCTCTATTCGCTCATAAGTACAATTACATATATAATTTAAATTCCAATATATCTAGTACATGCCAATCCATGTTAAACCGGAGATTTTACCACAGCCCGACTTCTGGGAGCTAACCGTGTACTTGTTGATACTCTGATTCCTCTAGCTGCGGACCTGCGAGTTACAGAAATAACTCGCTGAGCAACTTCATGCTCAGTGGGTACAATATATATATAACACAGTGCTATTTAAAACCAGTTGACAAATTCATTTCACAAAATCATATGTATCATACTTATATTCACAGGGAAAAACATTTAATAAAATTCATTTCATAAAACAATTATCAATCAAAGCAAATCATTAATCTCATTTTTACTCTACTGGCCAGTTGGGCTTCCTATGATAAGTCTAAGAGCCTTAGGTTCGGTCGTGATCCAATGGCACGCCGGTTATCAGTCGAGCCCCTCAGGCACACCGATAATATTCATAAAGTTTATCATTTGAGCCGTACCCCTCAGGCACGCCCATTTTATTTTTCTCTTTTTTTTTCCACCTGCACATGAATTTTTGCTCATATGTCGGCATATACCTATCACTAGGGTCCCTAACCACGTAGAGTATAAAATTCATTTATTTAATATCACACTCTCAATAATTTGCTCAATGTATATCAGATTCATGGTCATGTTCATCTCAAAACATCTTTTCAGAATTTGAATATATATAATCAATATCTCACTTTTTATTTACCGTGGCGGTAGCATCGCTTCTGCGTCTACCGCGTCGGAATATTAAACAATCAATTTATAACTCAAATACACGTTTGAGTTCCCAGTAAAATAATATTTAAAATATAATAAAAATATCAATCATTAAAAATAAACAATTCAAAACAAATTCTATAATTTTGTCTTTACCACACTGGTAACATCGCACTCGCGATTACCGCGTTGAAGTATCAAACATTTAAATCCAACTCAAACTCATATTCGAGTGTCCAGCAAATATTCATTTAAACACTGTAAATAATAAATCAATTTAAATAATTGCTTAAAATAAAATAGGTTTAGTTCACATATTATTTCTAAAATTCCATATATAAATTCAATATCAAATTATCACTTTCACCGTGCTAGTAGCATCGCGTTTGCGTCTACTGCATCGGTATTTTAAAATACATCAAACAGTTATAATCGACTCGAACACACGTTCGAGTTCCCAACAATTTATTTATTCCAAAGCAATGAAAATATTAAATGCTTAAAATAATTACTCAAAATAAATATTCAAAAATCAAATGCAGTTTGAATACTATAAGAAAAATAGTACAAAACCTGAAAAGTAGTCCACAAATATCCTTACACGTATACTCCTTAAATTTCCTCGCGCCTAGGCGTTTTTGGATCCTAAAAATATTATTTGAATATTCAATAAGTCCGATAAATAATTCTTTAGGTCCCAATAATATTATTCATGTGTTTTTAATAATTTTATAATTTTATTTGGGTCCTTAAATATTTAAAATTCATAAAATAATTCATTTATATTTCTGTTGGACTAAATTGCATGAAATAATTACGTTTAGGGGCCGTTTTGTTATTTTTGGACGCATTTGAAGAGCCAAAGTGACTTCTGGGGCCAAAACATAAAACATGGAGGGGCCAATCTGAAATTTTTCCAAGTTTTTGGACTAAAATGTAACGGCAGGACTTGTTTGAAAAGCGGCTAAGAGTTTATGGACTGAATTGAAAAAATTGGACCTATTTGCACACGGCTCAAAAGCGTAAGGACCAAAAGTAAATTTTACCTTCTCCTTCCTCGTTCCTCTGCGTTTCCCGTCGTAAATCTTCAGCCCACTCAGCCCGTTGCCGTTTCCGACGACGGTTGGCGACGAGACCGGTACGGTTGGACTCCTCTCGACGGCGGCAACCTGCTCGTGGCCTCATCTCGGGCGGCGAGCAACCGGAGGCGGCGTAATCTCCGTTTGAAGTTTCGATTGATTGGTTAAAGCTTCCACCTTTAACTACTTCGTTCGTCACCGTCCGGCGGTGGTCGGGCGAGTTCTCACCGGCAATCAACTCCCCTCAACTTATACTACAACTCTACAAGCTCAGTTTTCCGATTAAATACAAGAATTTGAATCTCAATTTTTGAATTTTTGCTCCCCTGTTTTGTGTTCTTCAACTTTCTTTTCTTTTCTTTCTTTTTTTTTTTATTTTTCTTCTTGTTTGTCCGATTCTCAACCCAAATCAAATTTCAAATCTTTCATTAATTTTCTCACATTTTCCTTAATCTTATCAACATATATAAATATATATTTAATTTATATACTTTTTATATTAATTATTGTTATTGTTATTGTTATTATTATTTTGTTATTAGAAATTTAATTTATAACTTCCTATAATACCACTAGTCTAGGTTTTCGGGTATTACAAATAGGGCATGGCGAAATTTTTTGAATACGAGTAGAAAATTAAATTAATTTTCTTTTGAGTAGCTTTCATATTTATGGTTCAAGAATTTTTTAATTTTTATTTTCAATTTTTTCAGAACCAAATGAAAGGTTTAAAAGTTGTACACATAATTAATTATCATTGAAAAGAGAGTTACTTTAGCCTTTCTTCTAATTAGAGGCAACCATTAATTATAATGATGGTAATTATTTTTACCATTCTCTTGAGATCTAGTGGTATTTAAGACCAAAATTTCTTTTGATCCATATAGGATTACTCGTATTTTTTATGAACCTAACTAATTGAACTGCCTGCGGCTGAGGGTTGCCAAACAATTAGGTCATGCCCATGCACGTTAGAATGCAATAAACTTAGAACGCAAACGAACAACATTATGTTTGCATTAGCCATTTACACAATATTTATATTTAGAAAGAGGCAGAGAGATGCTTGCTTGGTTTGTATGAACTAATAGAGCTATTTATAATGCCTATTCACTGAGGTAAAAAGAAAAAATTATATGGACGGTGACCTAAATTACTTTTGAAATTTAGGTTAAGCTAATAATTAAATTGTGCTAATAATCTAATAATTAAATTGTGCTAATAATCTAATAATTAAATTGTGCTAATAATCAAACAATGAATTGTGCTAATTCTTCTACTCCTTTTATTTATTTATTTTAAGTATTGAAAGTAGGAAGAGTTTTAACTTTAGTCATTTTATTATTCTATAATTGACCTTCAAGTGAAAGAAAGGGAGAACATATGGTATGAACCGAACTCAAGAATTGTATATTCTACTTTTATGTAATATAGAATATGACCAATATATCATATCTCGATTGTCTATAGTTGTTATATATTAACTAGTAGTATCGAGTGATATATACTGGTAACTAATAATTAGTGGTAATGAGTGATAGGGGACGTAACCACACTTAAGCTATTAGATGCATTGAACCCTCTGAAGTTTGAAATATATATAATTAATAGAAAGCAAAAACATAAATCTCCTTATCTTCTTGTGGTTCAGTGGTACTACCTCCGTTTTTTTATTTCTTTACATTTGCTTTTCACCAATACCAATAAAATCAACTTTTCACCGATACCAAAACAGAAATAATAATAAACAATTACTAACATTCTAAAAATTTACTTTTTCACCAATATCAATAAAGAAATAATAATAAACAATTATAAAACTTACTATAAATGAAAATATAAACAATTTAAAAAAAAATACACTAAAAAATAGAAATGTAAAGAATCTAAAAAATTGGAGGTAATAATTATTAAATGGTTTTGCATCAAATATAAAATAAAATTTTAAGCCTGGGACCGCCTAAAATTTAGTCTTACAAATTGACGTGATAACTAATGCACCGCCAATCCTGATGATGATACATATTCTGCATTTAGTTCAATAAATTTGAACATTATATATATATAGTGGTGGCTACTGGATAGTACGATGAGAGATTTGATGGTCACTGTACATTAAAACTTTTGACTCTTCAATATTCCCTTTTAAATAATAATTTACAGAGTTATAATATATAAGCCATAACCAGCCATTTAATACTATAAGTCTAAAATTGCAATTGGAAAGTACGGGAGAATCTGTGGTAGGGATCCAGCAGAAATAGTAATATTTTTGCTCTTGAGTTTTAATAAACTGAATTTAAATATCTCTATCTATATTCGGATGAGTGAGTTTATATCTATGTAAAAAAAAAAGAACAAGAAAATTTCTATCTCTAGTAAGCAATGCTTTTTAAAGGTTTAATTAAAGTAATTGCCGGCCCTTTATGGTACCCAATAAATTAAGCAAGATTTCAGCAAAATGAGAGGTTAAGCTTCAATACACTAAACAAGCCAGGGGATCTGTCTCTTTTTTTCCTTTTCTCTCTAGAACTCTTTCTTACTCAAAGTTCTCTTGGGTGTGGTTTTCTCATGCTGCTGCTAGTTTCTACAAAACCAGTGACCCTCTTTCTTGTTTTTTCTATTTTTCTTTTTAGTTTTCTTTTCTTTTTCTTTTTTTGTTTTTTGGGTAGGTTTTATTTAGTTGTCTTGTTTCTTGCTATGGGTCCTATCTCTTCTGCTGTATTTTGGTGATAATTGAGTAGTAGATCTACAGTATTTTGAGATATTTCACTAATTTTTTTTAGCAGATCTGTCCTTTTAGGATCAAATTTAGTATTCTTGCTTCTTCCATTAAG
The DNA here is from genome assembly GCA_949640765.1 of Croton laevigatus. NCBI lineage: Eukaryota > Viridiplantae > Streptophyta > Magnoliopsida > Malpighiales > Euphorbiaceae > Croton > Croton laevigatus. The sequence continues at coordinate 1,004 of CATIWJ010053476.1, read as the reverse complement.
ATTTCAAGTGGTGTTTACATATTTTGAAGGTGATAAATCACATGCAATTCATCTCTCTCTTGCCTAACTTTTTTTTTTTTGGAGGAGTTCAAGAGTACCGGTAGAAGCAATATTTAGATCTATATGGATTTCAAGTTTTTCTCTTTTATTTTTTTTTAAAAGATTTGAATATTTTATGAGTTTTTTTATATGAATCTTATGTTCTTGGCTTGATTTTCAAACTTTGTACCCCTTCTTATCAATAGAAATTGGATAACTTTGTTAAAAAAAAAAAAAAGAGGTCAAGCTTCAATTAATAATACTCATTTTAAATCAACAATTTTAAATCAACAAGTTGGTCCAACCGGTATGTGAAATGAGGTTTGCAGTTTTTGTTTACATTTAAAAAAAATCGAATTGACCACATAACTGTAACCAATTTTAAATATCTGATTTTTATGTATAGGTTTTATTTTTCTAGATTAAAAACGATGTTGTTTTGAAGTCCCATTACACGTAATATGAACAAAAATAACCAAAATCACACTCAACGAAATTAATTATACGAGAATTTTCTGCGTCCGCCCCCTGTTGCTCATACATTAGTTATCTTAATCTGAGTTTATGAAGCAAATTTTAAAGTTCCACAAACCAACTATTTATAGCTTAATTCCCAAAAAATTATAGCCTAAAATTCTTCAAAATTTGGTTTATCACTTCAATAAAATCAATACTTTTGATTTTTCTAAAAATGAAAAAAAAAAACTTTTGTTTTGGTAGAATCCAATTTATGCGTCAAAAATAATATTCTTGGAAATAATAATAAAAAATGAAAATATCTTTAAATCCTTTTCTGGGCTCACCGTAGAAGGTTAGAGAAGGTATATAAACCTTGGATACGAGATAAAGTTTATTATTTAGAATGTTACGTGATATTGCAAATTTAGTTAATTTCTGAATAGATAGATGGGAATTTCTAGAAGAAATGAAAAAAAAAACATATTAAAATAAAATATCTTGCATAT
>CATIWJ010053446.1:0-16536 GCA_949640765.1 Croton laevigatus | reverse complement strand
CACCATTTTCAAAGTTTCTTGCAGATAAGAATATCAATCCGCTATTGCCAGGACTTACTGGGATGCAAATGAATACTGTTGCTTCTCTTTTTCCCTGCACCAGCATTCAAATAAAAAATGAACTAATTATCTTTGAAAAACTAATTTAGAAATCACATAATCATACCATAAAATCCATATCCGTTTTCCGGCTAATGTAACAAAAATAGCACCAACTTTTATGAATGTAACAATTTCAACACATTTTAAACTTTGTAACAAAAACAACACAAAAATCGACCTTTGTAACAATTTTAGCATTTTTCTAAAATAAGCACCGATTTTGATATTTTCCTTAACTAAGAGCATCTTCAATGCAACATGAAATTGATCTTGTGCACATGACACATAAGCAAAATAGAAGACTTTTTTTAAAAAAGCTCTCCAATGCTAATGTCCATTTAGAATGTCAAGCTTATGTGGAATTGACATTGTCAAGGTCACTTTCTACTTCTAGAAAGCCTTCTTGACAATGTCTAAATTTAATGTTATATGGTGATTGGTCAAAAATTAAATTTTAATTCTAAGAAAGAAGAAAAAAATGAAATAGAAAGTGTTGCATTGGAGATGAAAATTTTAAAGTGGGTGTGTGTTCATAGATATTTGTGCACATTGCTTCTCACACTTTCTATTATGTATGACACATAAGCTAATAGAAAGTGTTACATTGGAGATGCTCTAACATAAGCAAGAGTTAGAAGAACCACGTAAGCAAGGGTTAGAAGAACCACTTACCTTACAACCTGAGCAAAGAACCAATCTTTACTGTAGTCACTGACACCGACAGTGTAAACCAAGTCTGCATCGGGATATAAATCTGTGTATCGGGCCCATAAACCATACTGTCTAAATCTGCCAGTAGAAGAGTATGGTTAACTGAGAGGAAAATTTTACAAAAAATTACAAATACATCCAATTTATAATCCTGGCTCAAACATTAACTGGACTAAAACCAGTTATTGGATGATGCTCAGAATTTATGTTGTTATCATCATCTGACATACTTCTCCAATCAAATTCTGTTTACAAAGACCAAAAAATTCATTTTCCCTTATTCTTATATCCTTTGAAGGAAGAAACCCTTCTTAATTGTGATAATCTAATAAGAGCTAACCTCTCAGGATGGTTGATAAATATTCTATTAACGTGGATGGGATATGGATCAGGAACATAGAACTCAGCGGCAGAACGATCAGGGATGCCTATTTCCCATAAAGTAGGTCCATCTCTTGGAGGCTCAAATACAAGGTCACCCACATCAATATCACAACCTGTATTGCATGATATTTCAACCTATAAAACTTTTATCATTCACCTGGACAGAATTAAAAAGAGATCATCGTAGCTGAATACAAAACCTGAGACTATGGAAATTGCAGCTTCACATTTATAATCTCCAATAAATCCGGGAACCCATGCATAGAGATTATAGTCTCCAGTGTGCACGTGTTTTATGGAGAAACAGCCATTTTCATCTGCTCTGGTCCAAAATTGGTAGTCCTAATGAGAAGTAATATGATTTTAAAATTAGGCAGTGTTGGACATGACCCCACTATATGACTTTCAAAATATATATATAGTCAGTCCCTAAAATATTCAAAGAAATTGCGGAAGGTAGATTTCAATCTTGTGTAGAGCTATTTCATTCATTCTATCAGTTCAGATCCCTCGATAATCAAGTATTATAATCATGCATTCAAGTAATTATCATCTAAACATATAATATATATTATAAAAGCAATTATGCCACACATATGTGAGTGAAAAGTAAGGTCAAGATTCAGTATTCCATTATTTTTATTGATTATGACTTCTTCAATTGGTTAACACAACTATGCTTTTCCTAATACACTTAGGCTCAGAGAAGGCAGTAAAAGAAGACCTAGCTTTTCCAACTTGCTTCTTGTATTCTGACTGATCATGACCTGTGGAGTAGGGCTGTTCAAAAGCGGGTGGAACCCGATGAGACCGATTAGTATCAGCGCTGCTTTTGCTATATTTTAATATTTTTTGGTTCAAAGTGATATTTGTGTCGGGTTCTATTTCATTGAAAATTTTACATGTTTTGTACTCTTGTTTCATAATTGAAAGGCAAAAGAAAAGTAAGGTTGGCCGGGTCCCATCCGCTTTTGAACAGTCCTACTGTGCAGTTTCCAGATTTTTGTTTAACTTGATGATCAACAATTTACAACAAAAATGTATCAGCAATGTGCACGCTAAGGTGCAATTTATGAATTCTTCCTCTTCTGATGATGAAGAGGACGCACCAAATTTTACTCACACTTTCAATTCACAAAGAGCTTTCTGAGTTTGTTCCACCGTGTGGGAGAAATCATATTTAATATAGCAACAGCATGCCATCTTCTACAAGAAACTAAAAACAATAGAAACGGACCCAGAAAATTCATTTTGGCCGCAAACTTACATGATTAACAAGCATAGAATTTCAACCACAAGAAGACAGGAACATGGAAAAATGACAAAACATTTTCCTTCTCTGTATTCTTTTCTTTATTATGTGCATGAAATGGTCTGATGTGGTTCTAACAAAGTAGAGAAAGTAGGGAAAACACCTTGCACTCTCTCTGCCATGATCCTACATCACCGGGTGGCGCCAATCCCACATAAGCACCATGTGCTACAATATAGTCCTTACATATATACCTAAGAATTAGAATAAGAAAATTCAGTATCATACTGAAATACAAGAAGTTGAATGATGAATATATGACCTTATAAGTGTCACATGAAACAAAACTAAGTTGAAAATCAAGGGACAGGCTAATTATAAACTGGGAATTTTTTCGAAATTATATATTGGAAATTAGGTACTGCAGCCGTTACCCTTTGTCGGAGTTTGGGAACCTGTCTAAGTCTAGATCAAAAAAGGTTAAATTCTTCCATGGGCCGCTTAGCAATGGGATTGGTGAAAAATAAATTTGAACTGCATTTACTTGGTAATAAACTGTAAACCCAGAACAATCCTATGACCACATTTACTTCTCGTGAACATTACTTATTAGTGTAACATAATAGCAAGTACCATGGTGAAATATAAACAATAATCCTTAATCAATAAGTATTGATGGTATGAAAGAAATTTTTATCTTTTATGAATCTATCTTAGAAAGTATCTAAGGCTCGTGTTATCTGATTTCATTATGGTTGGAGAGGTTACTCGGTAGAGGATCCATACAGCAGACCCCAACTTTGTTTGGGATTAAGGCTTGTTGTTGTTGTTGTTGTTGTTGTATGAATCTATCTTACATCATTGGACTATCTAAAAATGGCTGTTTTCTACTTTTAATTACTTATCAAAATACCACTTCTGCCATAAGTGTAAATAAGTTATTTTCAGATGTCTACCTATCTTGGACTAGAAGTCTACCCCCAATATTTCCACGTTGTTCTGATTTTTTGAAATCCTCAGAGGCTGGGAAACAATATGGCCAGCTCTGTACTTCAGCCATCATCTGGAGATCAGCATAGCTCAGTGCTCATCCATCGTAAACAAACAGTCAAAAAATTCTCTCAATATATAACAACATGAACTAGAAACTAATTATACATCAAACCTGTATTTTGGCATCTTCCCAAAGAAAAAGGGGGTCATCTCCAGTTGATGCAGAATTAAAATAAATGAAAACTGGGCCAAAAACTTTCTTCCAATATTCACCAGGATTAAACCTTGGCACTAGATCTTTTCCAGCATAATGTGAACTATGAAACATCTGATGAAGCAAGTTGAGTTGAAAATTCATGTGATCAGATGCTTGTTAAATCAATAATATCATAGCAGTGCTGAAAGTTAAATATGCATGGGTATGAAAAACTCCCAACAAGGGCATATAGTCAGTCACTTACAGCAAGAGTAGTAGGGCCAACATGTGAGGTAAGGTTCTGTTTGAGGGGTCCACCAGTTCGGAATTCATTGCTTGGTGTAATTTGCCAAAACCCCACTGGTGGGTTGAAGCTTATCCACCCATGAACCCTATTATCTTCATTTTTACATGAATATTGGTACTTGTCATCCACCTGTATAAAAGCTATCATGAAAATTTATAACATTCTGCATTTGAATTACATGAAGATAAAGAAGAAAAACATCACTCAGCAGACTTTACAAACTCAAACTTTGCTGGATAAGTTTGGAATGGTAACATCAAACGGAATGCTTTTAGAGAGAATAATTGACAAAAGGGAGAAAGCAAAAAAAAGTAGTAGCATATAATAGCAACCACCTCTCCTTTAAGCCCTGGGTGTTTTGGATTAGTGAGTATGACAGCTTCTGGATATCCCAGGGTTTGACATCGTCCTGGCATACGATCATCAGGTAAGGGCATCAGTCTTTGCCGATTATCTGCTACAACCATGTGTTGGAACCTGTCCTCTCAAAGAAAACACATAATTCAGCAATCAAGACTAAGGTAACACCAAGATAAATAAATAAATAAAAAACAATTAAGGTATTATTCCTTTTTCCTATTGGACGTCAATATTACCCTAGTATTGGTTCAATAAAAAAATGTTAAATGGGAGATTGGACAGTTGACAGAAAACTGAGACTCTAATATGTTGCCTTGAGCATAAGAGATGATGGACATGTATCGTATGAACTTGGGGACTTGAGGCTGTGGTGGAGTAGGTGTACGATGGCAACCTGAGATTACAGCAACAAGAAGACAAACAAGCCCCTACAGAATCTGAGAGGATGACTTGATAGCTTTACCAGAGCCTTAGGGATTTTGGAAATATTTCCGAAGAAAAATGCAGATCAGGAAAGAAGCTGTTGAAGAACAGTTGAGGGTTTAATGTCAATGAAGAAAACGCACTGTTACTTCTATCAGCTAGAAACGTATAGTTTATAGTTAAACTGAGGTGAAGAAGAACAACATAACGATAGTTTCCCTGTCCAGGAGTGATGCGGGAGCATTTAGACTGTTTACGATAGTTTTATTAGTTTTCCCTCTGAGGAGTTATGCAGGAGCATTGAGACTGTTTATGATAGTTTTATTAGTTTTCTTTTATCATTTAGGATTTTTTTTAATTGTTAAGAGAGTTTTCTATTAGTTTCAGTTTTTCACTTTAATTAGGACTACTTTTTTAGTTTCCTTATTTGTTTAGGATTCCTGTTATTATAAGTGTTTATCCTAGCTAATATAAATGTACTCAGATTATTGTTATTTTTAATTTTATTATAAATGTTTATGTTTCTGAATTTTTTGAGTTTATGATTATATAACCGTTAACTCCACCTATGTGAGCAGCGTAGCTGGTTCAAGTCCAGCGTAAAAATTAGTCAAAATTTCTATGGATCCTCTAAACAATATTTATATCGTTGGGACATGCCCACCTAGACACAATCTACATCGGCACCTGGGTGTAGTGCTAAATGAGCAAGGGGTTCCACCACATCGCTGCCTGGGTCTGGTGGAGTATGAGCAAGGGTTCCCATGCCATGGACAGGTATGGGTAAAGAAGCTAGTCCTGTCATATCAGCGCCCGAATGTGGTGCTAGACAAGAAAGGACTACCGCATCATGGACAGATGCAGCTAAAGAGGCTAGTACAGGGGAGTCGCTTAAGGTTAGGGAGTTGGAACATTGGTACTTTATCAGAGGTCACAAAAAAGATCTTACAAATTTTTTTTCCCTTTTCTATACCATGTTTAGCAGAAGCAAAATTATTAATCAACACATCAGAGTTGGATGAGAAGCAGAGAGAGATTGAAGAATTGACCGGGGCAGTACAAGCCTTACAATGTCAGGAACCCGTGGAAGCCCGAATGGAGATTCCAAAAGGTGCTCACAAACAAAATAAGATTTGTGAAGCTCTTGAAGTCAAAGTAAAGGATGTAAACCTTCTTCAGGAAACTGGAATCGAGAAAGAAACGGCAATAGGTGGATTGAAATGGTTGCTACACGATGACGTTAAGCTTTTGCACAAAGCTGGAACCGCAAACCAAGAGGAGCGAGGTGGAGTGGAGGAGTTCTTCCATGATTTTTATGGTGAACTTGAGGAGGAAGTTGAGAAGATTGACTTCACAGGACCGCCAATTTATGATGAATATTATGATGAGGAGGAGCAAGAAGGTAATCTATTAACAAACCAAGGGGTTGAAGTTCTTATAAGCTTTTAAGATATAAGAACAAGAATCTAATAGGAGCAGCATAGGCTGATGTATGCAAATTATTGTCATTTTTATTATAAATTTTCATATTTCTAAATTTTAAGGTTATAGTTATATAACCTAACTTGTTGAGATTTTCCACACCCTACACTTTTCCCCTGCGTCAAGGAGTCAGGTGGAGAAAAAAGAGAGATATTCCTCCATCGTTCATGCTTAGGATAAACAGTTTGGGCCAACTTTTCTTTAGCATCAGTGACATATAAATTTAGAGCAGAGCAGACAAGAAAACAAAAATCGATTTCCCCTAGACAGCATCCTATCATATTCCAGAAATCATTGAGGATTCAACTTCAAGACCATAAACTCATTTATGTAATTTTCATCAGTTTAAAATAAAACTGGAAACATCAAATCTGCAATTTTTGTCAAAACTACAGTAACAAGATTATGTTCTTGAATTTCCTATGGGCAGCTGAATTTTGTTACTCGACCATGAGACGACTTCACTTACTTGTCTTTTCTGAGTTTGAAAGTGATCCTGGTTTCACCAAGCTCAAAACCAGGCCACTCTCGTAAGTGCTCATAGATGGCATAAGAATAGAAACCTGAAGAACCGCGGAGCATTATAAACCTAGAGGAAAATAGGCATCAATTTCAATTTTGTAGTAAAATATATCTTTAATATTACACATGGACTTGTGTATATTAACAAAAATAAGCTGAGCAAAGACCTTTTATCTATGTTTAGAGGAATATACTTGCCCTCCAGGGAGGCATCCCACATTCGTGTAAATGAAAGTTCAACTTGTTCCTCGTTTTCCATAATTACCCTGAAACTTGTTCCACTAATCCTGCATAGAGAAAGCTTATTCACCCCATAACTTAAGGTTTGATTTTCTTAGTGAATACACATGAACAAGAATGGAATTTATCAGTATTGAACAAATTTTCACAATTGATGTGGAAAGGAAAAAAATTTGTTCATACATGCAGCATTGTTTTTTTGAGGGGGGGAAAATATGGTATGAGACACATTAAAGTAAATCTTTTAGAGGCAATTTCATATTGAATTGAAGTTAAGAAGAAACCCAAGCAGGGACAAATTATGCTCTTAAGATTTGTGCATCAACAAAAGTAAAAAATCAATAAAATGTGTATTGATGGAAAATTGCTTTATTTGTGATTGTATGCAGCTATTACCATCACTTCATATTTAAATGTCAGTTGTTTAAAAATGCTTATTTCTGAACTTTGTAGCCCAGTAAATTAATAAAATTCTGTTGGCAGTTTTAGGAAAGAACTAAAACAACAAAAATTACTGATGAGAAATTTGGCTGAAGCATTCAACTTTGAATATCTTGTGAGAAAGAAATCAGTGAAAGAGCATACACATCAAATATTCCCTTGCCTCCTGGTGGGTTCCAAAAGAGATCCCAATACCTACACAATTTAAAAATAGAATCAATTTTAGATATAACAGACAACAGCCTTTTATTGTCCAGATGAATCAATTAAAAAAGCAACATAGATAACTACCAACCAGGCTATGCTTATCTGTAGCTTGATATTATCCAATCCAACAACTGCACAGTAAATACTGCTATCCTAATTACTAACTCATCAGTTCATGTTTTGGACAAAATAACATCTATATGCAATTGTTTTCTCATTAATTCAACAATTCCTTTTAACATCCGAGTGATTATTATTATAACAATTGAGAAATGCCAGCTAGAGATGGTTTTGGTTGTTCAAAGCAAGACCCAGGATTCAAACCACATCCTTTAGCAGCTATTGTGCCAGAGTTTAGGTAAAAAAAAATTAAAGAACAAAGTGAAAATGCAATATTAACATTATGTACCCTCTATTTGTTTCACGATTAAGAACTTCAAGCAAATTGTCAATGCCATTGTATCGAATGCCGGTAACAATTCCCTCAGGTTTCGATAATGTGATTTGAACTATGCCATTATCCATCACCACCTGCATAAGAAACAAAACTAAACTGAAACACAGAAAGCAACCTAAACTACTAGCATTTACAACTCTTTGTCTATTTTAAGTCAAGAACTATAAGCAATCATTTATGCTCAAGCCATCACAGAATATCATTGTTTCAACATTGTAGGCCAAATATAAACACAATATTTTTCCCCTTTAATAAGAATAAAATACCTAAACTGAAAGCAATACAAGAAAGGATATGCAAAATTGAATTACATAACGGTCTTGAATATGCAACCGGACTGCATGAGGTGGCATGGTGTGGTTGTTGTTGTTATCTCTGAAAGCTTCTTTACCACGATGAAATTGCCTATCTGGGTTTTGTAAATCTGAAAAGTACATGGAGTGAAATCACTGTAAGTGTTTTGGCAAAAAGAAATCACTGTAAGTGGCAAATAGTTCGATCGCAAGTTATTCAAATGACCAAAACAACTTCAAGAATTTTTGATTCTGCCTAGGTTGCCTTTCCAATTTCACAGTTCAAATCAAAGGTAAACTTAGAATCAACCCTAATTACAAATGGATTCATTTCTAGAGGTATTTCCAGAGAAGCATTGCATTTCAAAATTATTGCTGGAAAATGTGATCGCAACTAATTGTTTGCAGAAGCTATTATCTCAGTATCAATATCAGCATGTTAATATTAACTAATTCACAAATAAAATCAAAATAAAAAGGAATAAGAAGCGTGCCACTGCCACCTGCTACAGGGTTTTGAGAGTGGTTGTGTTCCGCACAGCTACAACAATTGCCCAGACAACTCAGGATATTCTGCAGCTTTCTCCTCATCCGATAGAGTCTTGAGCGGAGGAGAGGAGACACAAATTGGCGATTTCTGATCCTCAACGAAAATGACGGGACAAACGGTTGCGGTGGGGGAACTGGTGGTTAATTTGGACTAAGTGGCGGCAACCGTGGAACTGTTCAAATAAGTAGAAATGGATTCTAAAATAACTTTATCCCCAATAAATTAAATTTGATATTATACTAAGAAAAAAATTTCTGTTTTTTAATCCATTAACTAATTTTAATTTAAATTACTAGTTGGAATTTAGTTTTTCCGAAAATTGTTTCATAATAAAATTATTCAAGTGCTATTTTAATTTTTTTTAGATATTATTACCTTTTTTTTTAAATTGAAGGGGTATATATATATATATTTTTTTTACATATATACTCTAGGAAATTTAATAAGCCTCGAACATGGATGCTTGGTCATGATAATTATGGCATATGCACTAAACGTTATATTTTTAGAACAATTAGTTAAAATCCTAACTAACATAATTTAATTTAATAATTGTATTTTTTTTAAGCATTAGCAATAAGATAATCTTTATGATTATCTTTTCACCAACAATAAATATTAAAATTCATATTATTTAGAGTAAAACCTTATTAATTTTTTAGTTGTTTTAGATTTTTCCAAGGTTACAGATTTTATTAATACAAAATTTTCATCAACTAACTTTTTGGCTGTAGTTTATACTTTATAGTGCATGATTTGTTTTGTTTTAAAGTATGTATAAATTTCACAAAATAAGATTTAAATAAATAATGAAACATGTTTCATCTTACCAATACCCTAACCACAAAATAGGAGTTGCAAAAATTTTAAAAAGTTATCAATAATCATATAAATAACTGAAGTGGAAATCCAAGCAACTTTAAGAATGTAAATGCCACTTTAAATTTACAAAAGCTCATCTTTGTACTCAACCAAATGCAGAAGCTCATTTCCACCAAACAAGGATACCAATTTAAATGGCTGCCAGAGTCAGTGCACCATCACAATTCACAATCCCCGAAGAATTTCATACAATAGCAATAGTGCTGCTCTCAGTTGATTACAGATCCAGGCAAATTAAACTAAGATCAAGTAGCCTTAGAGCCCTCATGTACACAAAAAGCCCTAATCAGTCATACCCTTCTCTTCTAATGCACTTGCTTATTTCTCCGTTTTCCTTTGGAATATAAAGGACCCTAGCAGAACAGCAATCCCCGTAATTGCAATGGTGAATAGAAGTTTTTTCCTCGAATAATTATCATTTGGCTGCCTCCTTGGTGCACCTTGCGGTCTTTCAGCTGCGCTCACATCCCTTCAAGCATTCAAAATAAAATTAGGCCAAAAATGGCAAATGTGAAAGAAAAGAATGAGAAGCATGAAAATACTAGATGAAAACCCCAGTTCAACCAGGCGGTACATTAACCAGCAGTTCCCTGTGCCTCATTTTATATAGTCTTATATGCTACTCAATCGATTAGTCAGGAAAAATTCTAAGAGGCCAACCTTTAATATCTTTCACAAACATATCAAGTTATTGTTGGCCGGCCTTTGACATCAAAAGGATGTTGAGAAATAAGCAGTTAGACAACAAACACAGTATGGTAACTGTGTCGCTGTCAACGACTCTCAGATGAAAATATAGTGATGCATTAAAGAGTTCGTAAGTTATTAAACGAAGATAAGACACGAGCTTTGTACTCCAAGGCCTTGACTTTATGACTATTTAAAGACAAAGATGTCTCATCTATTCCTTTAAAAAGTAAATAAATAAGGTTCACATAAATTGTTTAGAGTTCACTGTGACATGTATCTACTTAGACAAACTCTAGATGTCCTTTTCCACAAGCATTGCCACATCAAAGGCACAACAGCACTCACTCAAGATGTACTTTTCAATGAAAGACAACGACATAGACTCTTTAAAAAGCCAACAGATGATTGAAATGACATACAACAGCCTATATATTAATGCAGCTAAAGAAGAAGCTAGGTAGTAGTTATATGCTTCCATGCACAACAAAAGACTATGAAAGTAACTAGAAAATTTAAAAGTGGCAAAAAACACATTAGTGTTTTTACCTGGAAGACCCCACGACATTATTTGGAACACCAGTGCATCTACTCTCATGGTTGTATATTTCTCGCAGTCTAATATATTTATTACACAGATGACAAAGTTCTGTACGGTTCCCACATACCTCCTGAAATTTCATAATTCATAGGAAAAAAAAGATGCAGATATCCATCAGCAGAGAAGTATATAATTGAAAGCTGTCCTGTAAATTTTAAATCATGGGCAGCCCTACCTGATGCTCAGCTAGATCAATTGCAGGCAGCGGAAACTCACAGAATTCACATGTGACAATCCTTTGAGGACAATTTTCACCTTTATGGATTGCTAGAACTTCACGTTCCATTGTCTCACTGCAGAGTGAACAGGCCACCTGCTCAACTACATTAGGGTCAATACACTTACAATACAGCATAACCAAAATAAACTTCAGAATATCCCAATTCCTTTCACACATGAATTCTTCATATGAAATTTGCAGTAAAATATATTTCATCTTCCACATACAAAATAAAGCTGCTATAATTAAGAATGATAAACTAGAATATTTTAACTCCAGCACACACAGTTGAGGAAAATTTCGAGCTAATTTGTGCAGAAGAGAGAGAGTACACAGTCTTAGGAATTCAATGAACGTAAAAATGCCCATTGAACCACCCAAAAATTGCCAATGTTTAAACAAATGGGAAACTTAAAGCAGCAAAAGCATATACTTCTTCAATGCTAAAACATTCACATCACAAGGAACATCCTAACAATCTGAGCCTGAGCATTTGAAAGGAATACATAGAAACCACGATAAGTGTAGGAGAACTGTTATATGGTAAATATGCAGCTTAAACTACCCTAATGTTTGTCCTTCTGCCATCCTGCGCTATCGTTTTTCTTAGCATTCTTCTAACCTAATACCATTTATCATATAAAATCCGACTCAACCCATCAAAACCTACTTTTGATTAGATCTTCTCTGCTGCCAACCTCTACTAGCAATCAAACCCTCAACAGCTACATGCTCAGGATCCAAATATATTAGTTCTCACCTTCCTTTTAATTATTCATAGTTTGTCCTCAGTTACATTACATAACACTTATATATTAATTCTGTTGGAAAATACTAGGCTAAAAACCATTGTTAGTAAAACATGGTACTTTCGGGTCGTGTTACGGGTACGTAATTTGCTATTTGTAAAGAATCAGGGCCTAACTCACCTGAAAACCCGAGTTAACAGACAAGGATTGCCCAACCTTATAAAGACTACATCCTCCTCACTCCTATCCAATGTGGGATTCTAACACACCCCCTCTCACCTATCCCGGGTGAGCAGGATGCCAACACAGCCCCCTTCACCCATCACGGGCGAGCATGCCCATCACGGGCCCATAACGGTAAAACGTTATCCCAACACTTGGAGGAGGAGGTATGCTTTGATACCATGTAAAGAATCTGAGCCTAACTTACCTGAAAACCCGAGTTAACAGGTGAGGATTACCCAACCTTATAAAGACTACATCCTCCTCACTGGGATTCCAACACTATTTACCTAAGTTATTGATATGTTCGGAGTAATCTTAGTTGATTCGCTATTATGGAACATGAATAGTACATTATTTAGTCGTTACTAGCGTCAGACTAAATATAATAAGATATTAAAATATATAGTTTTATTTTTTTAAATAGTTTATTGATAATTTTTAAACCTTTATAGTAAGGTTTTAAAATTATTATTATTAGGAAGCATATAAGATACTTAAAAAATTATAATTCTTTTCCTATATATTATCTTCAGTTATTTATATTTGTTTACTCAAGGGGATAATTAAAAACAAACCAGAGTTTTAGATATTGGTAACAGCTGTCCCTTCAACTTATTTTACCATCTATATTTAGCATTGACGAATGTTGTCCCCTTGTCAATCCTATCCAAGTACTATTAATTAATGCATCTTCTCTCCTCTCTGCATCTCATTTTCTTCTATCTGTCTTCTAGTGGTAACATTAATTTGAGAGATCAGAATGCCCACCACCACATTCCAGCGCGTGAAGTACTGCGCTCTGAAGATGTATATTGGGGGACGCATCCATTATCTGTTTACACTCCTAACCAGATATATTAGGCATCAGCATGATTCAAAGTTCTCAAATAGAAATCTCACACTCTTCCATCATCTAAGGAAAGGTCACACAATGCTTTGGGCATGCACAGCCCCATAAGGTACCAAAAGGCTTGCATCATCAATCTTAAATGCATAGTGAATAACGGCCAACTTCCAACAAACTAAATTAACGAACAGAACTTCAGATAGACCAACATACCGGAGCATGAGTGTTTAAGTAGTGTTCCTCTGCATGCTTTTTGGGAACCATATCACCACAAATTTTACATTTTTCAAGATTCCGGTAGCAGTGTGCAAAATGCAGATCAATATTTGAAGAAGGGATAGCTCTGTCACTGGAAACACAAATGCAAATTAATCATCAGCTAACTAAATATGTTTGCACCACCCACAAGGCATAGCAGATAATTTAATCAATCATAACATTATCATAAGATTGACCAAAAAGAACAATAAATTAAAATTACCCACTCTGAAAGAGAAAAATCAGAAAATTAAAACTAATAGCATATCAGAAACAATCCAAACTACCTCGAAAATTAACAATCATGCGATATTGACCCCAGTTCCATGAACACGAAAACACTGAAATTTAGCTGCTGTGAATTTATAACAACTCTCCTGACTAAACTACAAGCACTAAACATTACAATTAAGAATTTCCGATGACAAACAGATAAAACGATATTGAATTCAATTCGAATGATCAAAAACAAAAACAATAAAGTAATAGCAAGTTTTGGTTTCGATTTTAGCTCCCAAAAATAACAAAGCAGAACAAACAAATAAAAAGGATCAAGGAAACAAAGTCTAAGATTAACAACTAAAGCACAAATTCAAAGGCGGATGACCGAAATAAATTAATTAGAACGATCAAGAAATTAAAGAATTACCAGTGACTGCATATGCTTGTGGTTTCCTCCGATGCAACGGCCATATTGCAATACAAAGACGTTGTTCCTGAACGATAATTAACCTGCGAGGAAACCTTGATTGAAAGTAAAAAAAAGACAAAAATAACTGAACAAGATTAGAACAAGAAACACGTTAGGGATGCTATACATGCATTAACCGACAGACAAGTAATTAGCAATTTTATTACCTAAAACCGATAGATTTCAATTTCGGAGATTTCAAGATTTGTAAATCCAAATCGTTTGTTATGGTTTTTGGGTGGGTTTTGACAACCTCGCAGAAGAGAGAGCTATTTGATTACTTTGGTTGGACCAACTTTAGATGGGGAGACTTTTCGGACTTTTGCGACCATACGGATGATTAACCTATACTTGTACGTACTTATTTAGTTATTTTATAGTAAGGGAAAAAAAAAATTAGTTATTTAATAGTTTTTATTTTTATTTAATTATATTTATTAATTATAAATAGTATTTTTATTATAATATAATTTAAATTTCATAATTAATAATTAAAATAATATTTTTATTATAATATTATTTGAATTTAATTTAAATATTAAGAATAATTATATAAAGACAATGATAATGATAATATAAATTTTATAGAGACATTTTGTACGAAGTCAAATAACCTCATTTTCACATTTATATATACGATAAATAATTAATAAATTAAAATTAATTATAATAACTATCAAGCGATACAATTTTAATTAGCAATTATATATTAATTAATTAAATATATAATTATAAACTATCAAGCGATACAATTTTAATTCATATTCATAACTCTATTTTATTAAATAATACAATTTTAATCATATAATTCATTGGTTAATTAGTTTCTTCTACTAAAATTTAGATTATTATAACATAACAATAAGAAAATTTAAATAAGAAATACAATTTTAATTCATACTCATAATCCTATTTTATTAAAAAGAAAGCTAACTGTAGTAACCTGCAGAAGTTGTTATCCAACAATTATTATATAATTGATTGAATGAATTTGATATAACTAGAATAACTCAGTTTTATCTTAAATTTAATAACAAAATAATTAATAATTAATTTTTAATACATTTATATT
Organism: Croton laevigatus; assembly: GCA_949640765.1. NCBI lineage: Eukaryota > Viridiplantae > Streptophyta > Magnoliopsida > Malpighiales > Euphorbiaceae > Croton > Croton laevigatus. The sequence continues at coordinate 1,384 of CATIWJ010053446.1, read as the reverse complement.
AATAAGTTAAGATTCATATATATCTTTTCAGCCTATTATATAGCGATTATTGAACAATCACTTTTGTAGGCGACTAGAGTTAACATTTCTCATTTTATTAGTATGAAATATAGTATATCAAAAATAAAATATTTTTGAAAAAATAATAATTATAAAGTCATTCTACAAAACATTTAAAATTTATAAAATCAAGAAATACTACTTTAATTCTTATTAATAATTTTCTACCCTTAACATTCCTTACTGCATATTCAGAGAAAAATATTTATTTAAAGTTTGATTTTTATTTTAAATACAAACTATAATATATGACAAATTATATTCTACAACAAAACATTCACACTCATAATTATATATATAACTAATGAATATAATTAATTAAAATTTTAAAATTATTACAAATTAAATAACGATTGCTTAAACGAGTAGACACACGTAACGCACGTTAAAAAATGTTAGTATATATAAATGACCGAATGGGGTATTGATTTTGCCTAAAATACCCTATAAAATATTTATTATCAAATGTCAAATTGTATGTAATTCTGTAATTATAATAAAATAATAATAATTTTAAATTATATTCTATTAAAAATATTATTTTAATTCATATTTACAATTCTATTCTATTAAGAAATTTTTTTTAATATATATTCATAATCATAAAATACTAATTTAATTTATATTTATAAATCTATTTTATTGAATAATACTATATATAAAATATATAGCTCGCTACCTAATTAATTTATCTATTAAAATATAAATTATGATAAAGCAACAATAAATAAATTCAAATAATCAACTAGTAAGGTATTTTAAAAAATCATAAACTATTAATGTATAATATTTTAATTCTTATTCATAAACATCATGGCGGAGCTAGCTCATAACGAGAGTAAACACAGACTTCCACCTCAAATTGAAGAAAAAAAAAAAAGGTTTGTTTGTTATATTAATATGTCCAACTCGTACACCAATTATAACACCCGGATTTTCGAAACTTAAAATACAGGGCACCTAAATTGAGAGTAAGCCTTAAAATATATTTTTAATAAATTACTTAAATAAGTTTTGAAAAGCGGATATTGTTGAGAAATGTTAGAGCATCTCCAACCCTATTGTAGATTGGAGCTGACATGGCACTAGCAATAGAAAGTGTGAGAAGAAATGTGCACAAATATCTAGGAACACACACCCATTTTAAAATTTTCATCTCCAATGTAACACCTTCTATTTTATTTTTTTCTTCTTTCTTAGAATTAAAATTTAATTTTTGACCAATCACTATACAACATTAAATGTAGACATTGTCAAGAAGGCTTTCTAGAAGTAGAAAGTGAACTTCACAATGTCAATTTCACATAAGCTTGACATTCTAAAT
>CATIWJ010053411.1:0-10781 GCA_949640765.1 Croton laevigatus | reverse complement strand
TTGCAAGGCTTAGACATTAATATCTACTTGAATGAGTTTGAACTTTCTAAAACAACTAAATTACACACATTAGTAGGTCACAAACTCTAGTTATTTTGTCAAATAATCAAAACGAAGGATTTTGGCAATCCGAGCCCAACAAAAACGGAAGTAGAAGCCAAAATCAGCTCTCAATGCGGACCTAATTAAACCAAATTAGTAGCAATTGAACCAAAAGTTAGAGTCAACAGTCAACTATCTAGTTAGCATGGCACATCAGTGGTCAACAGCCAACCAGCAGATGACACGTGTTAACGTGTGGCCCACACACACCTGACACCTCCTCTGTATGTGGCCCTCACGTGATGACGAACCCCAACTAAAGGTGATAAAAAATTACCGAAAACCAATACCGACCCGATACCGAACCGATTTTTCGGTGAACCGATTCGGTTTGGTTTCGGTTGTTAGAATATTGAATTATCGATTTTCAGTTCGGTGATCGGTTTTTAGTGTTTACAAATCGAACCGAACTGAAATCTAATACTATTCCAAACATCCCTAATATATAACCTAAGTTACCTAACCCTAACTCATTTTATAACGCCCCTCGCCGCCCCTCTCTCTCCAGCTTCAACTTCTCTCCTCTCCTCTCCATCTCCTCCTTAGCCAGCAACCACCACCGGCATCCCCTCTCTGCCACCCACAGCAACCGGCATCTCCTCTCCGCCACCCACGGCAACCGCTATCTCCTCTCCGCCACCCACCGCCCCTCTCTCTCCAGCTTCAACTTCTCTCCTCTCCTCTCTATCTTCTCCTTAACTAGCCGCCACCATCGCCATCTCCTCTCGGCCACCCACCACCACCGCTATCTCCTCTCCACCACCCACCGCCATGTCGTCTGCCACCCACCGTCTCCAGCGTAGATCGCCTCCTTCCACTCACTCAGCAGCAACCCTTATATTCTCTCTATTTTCTCTTCTTCCTCTCCTTGCTTCTCTCTTCATCCACGCCGATCTACCTAGTAGAGAGATCAGCGGTCTTGATGAGTAGTAAGACAGAAAAAAAGATCAAGAGCTTCTTATGTTTCCCACGCCGGCAACGAGGATGATGTATTAAACGAAAGGTTTTGTTTTGTTCTTTTTTTTTGTTTGATCTGGGAGCCTTGAATATCGATGCGGATTTAATTCATAACAGGCTTGAATTGAGACGTAAAATCCATGTCGTGGGTAATATCTAAGTATCGTGTTATATGCCCATGTATTTCTTAGGCTTTCTTCTTTAATATCTGTTTGGAGAGCTTAACCGTTAGAGGATCCATACAGCTGACCCCAATTTGTTTGGGACTAAGGCTTGTTGTTGTTGTTGTTGTTGATCTGGGAATTTATGTGATAAATATTAAATTGATCTGAAAATTTTCTATTTACACTGATATGAAGATTTGAATGTATTTTAGTTGTATATGTTTAATATTTAATTTTTATTTTGTTTTGGTTTATTGGTTGATGTAGTCTTTTCCACTCTTGTTTTTGATTTTTTAGCAGATGTATTTTAATTTGTGTTTGTGATGAATTTGTAAAGTAATTGAACTGAATTTGTTGTGTGAAGGAATTAAATTGGGAATTTGCACTGTGAAATTGCTCTGTTTTTGTCTCATGGGAAATGTCGGTTATAAGGGATACCAAACCGAAAATTCGGTTTGGTTTCATGTTGGTTTTAGCTTCATTCGGTTCGATTTTCGGTGATAGTATTTTCTTATCGGTTTTTCATCGGTTTCCTGATTTAACTAAACCGACTTTGATCACCCCTTACCCCAACGCGTGGTTGCCAAGTGATGTCGTCCACTGGAGAAGGATCGACACACGATCAAATCCTTGAAAGAAAAACAAGAATTAATTCTTGACCTTAAGAAAATACGATTAAACTATAAACCTTAAGAAATTATGAAATTATCATTAAAAAGATCCCCACTTATAATGTTGAGTTTTATATCTATTTATAGAGTAGAGTAGTTAGACTAAATAAGAATATTAATCTAATAAGTAAATGTATATTCTAAATTAATAAGAAAGTAAATCAATCAATTTAATTACAATCTAATTTAATTAATAATAAATAGGAATATAAATATACTGTTTTTTAAATAAATAGAGATAATTAAATTAAGTATTTTCTTTTACTCTTCTTCTATGCCAACTTGAGGAGCCTGTTCATAGCTTTAGATCAGCCATCTGACCAAAAGAAGTCGGCGACCAGAGGGTAGGATGCTGTTGGATTTCATGGCCAAAGATTTAGTCCTTCGGTTTGAGGAGGAAGATGATGAATATTACATTTTGGTCCCTAAACTATAATTTCTATTTTAGTTTGCCTAAGTAAATTACAAAAAGTCCCTATAAACATAGGGACTTTTATTTATTGATATTTATTTATTTGTACTTTTTGTTTTAAATCAATTATTTACTTATATTGATGTGTATATACATTTATTGGCTTTTATTCACCAATTTTTATTTACTTGTATTATCCTTTTTATTGACATATATATATATATACCAAATTTTCATTTACTGTTATTGACTATCACTGATTTTTTATGTATTGGTATTAACTTTTATTGAAACATTCTTCTAGTGAACGTCGCTGGCAACCACCCAACGGAGTTTGGACTATTTTTCCAATGTATCTGGTGGGTTTTTGAAAAAAATTTTAAAAATTATCTACAGTTATTGACTTTTGTTACATATTTATACTTTTATATCTATATCTATAATACATATAAATGAGTAAATGAGGGGGGAACATTTCTACCTAAAATGTCCCATTAAGAATTTTAATTTATTTTCTTCAAAAGCAAATTTAATTGATTAAATTATATTTTTGATTTTGAATTTGATTGGTTACATTTTAAAGTTGCTGGCAACCACCCAATGGCAGATTGGACTATTTTTCAGTTGCATTTGGTGAGTTTTTTTTTCTTTTTTTTAAAAAAAAATTAAAACCTGTTTACACTTATTGACTTTTTATTACATATCTATACTTTTATATCTATATCTATACTATATCTATACTACCTATAAATGAAGGAATGAGGGGAAACATATCTACCTAAAATGTCCCCATTAAGAATTTTAATTTACTTTCTTCTAAAGTAAATTTAATTGATTAAATTATATTTTTGATTTTGAAATTGATTGGTTACATTTTATATTACAAATAATATTTTCCTAATTAAAAACTAAAAATTAATACTTATTATTTGAAATTAAATAATAAAAATTATATCATAATTATTTAAATAATTATTTTGAATTCCTTCAAAAAAAAATAATTATTTTGAATTATATATAATATTTTCTAATTCTTAATTAAAATTTAAATTGATATTTATTATTTAAAATTAAATAATACATGCTATTTCAGAACTATTATAATATTTTTTATAATAACTCTATTTATTAGAAAAGTAATAATAGCAGCAGTAGAATAAATAGATTGATCGAAATTTTACTAAAATAATTTAATAATAAAATACTTAGGAAAATAAAATTTTTCACATGTTGTAATTTAATAACTTGAAGAAGAAGAAGAAGAAGAAGAAGAAGAAGAAGAAGAAGAAGAATTTATCAAATAATAAATTATTATTATTATTATTTGATTAAGTTCATATAGTGAGGTTTTGGATTTGTTTTTTTAAATAGTTCAAATAAAATAGATAAAAAAAAATATATTTAAAATTCTTAAGCAAAAAATAAATAATACTACTGTTAAAAAAAATGTGAATTTTTAAAATTTCTACTTTTTAGTAAAACGTGTTCCCAAATTAAGTAAATACAGGCCCGTCATTTAGGAAGTGCGAGACAATCGACCGCATAGGACCTCCAAAAATTAGGGGTCCAGTAGTTAAGAATTCCTCATTTAAAAAAAAAAACCCTGAAATCGAGCGTCACTTCCCATTTTCATTCACCCACGCTATGCTCTTCTCATTCTACAGTCTTGAGAGTGTTAAAGCTATTTTCATGTTTATTTGTTAAATAATTGAAATATGGTCTCTAAGTTTGAAAAGCATAGAAAGAAGAAACGTATTAAAGAGTTAGCACTGTCTCGGATGGGAGGCTTTAATAAATTTGTTATAAAAGAATCTGTTACTAGTGAAAATCAAAGTAATGTTACTCATAATTTGGTGGATGTGAATGTAAATAATTCTCGTTTTTTTTTTGTATATTTTTATTTTCCAGGGGCTTCATTTGTAATCTAGGCATAGGACCCCAAAATTCAACGAGACAGCACTGAGCAGACATATAAGATTTATCAAATTAATAGGTGAATGTAAAAAATAATTCCTCTTATTTATTAAATAATAACAAATATTTAATATATTCTTCTTAAATTTATCGAATATAGTTTAATATTTTTTTACAATTTACTTTCATGGATTTAGTGATTAAAACAAATATCATTTTCATACAAAAAATATATATATCTTATGAAAAAAAAATAAAAATACTAGACATAAAATAAAAAATTAAAGTAATATAAAAATCAATAAAAATACATATATATGAAATGAATATCCATGAACATCGCGCATGATTAAAAAACTGGTTTGTATAAATATGCCTAGATGAATTGTTTTACAATATTTTAATTTTGTTAACTAATATTGACCCCAAATGTTATTTTTTTAATTTTCTAAACTTGAATGCTATTGATTATTCTAATAATAAATTTTTTTTTTTTGAATGGATTCTAACAATAAATTTATGTGCTATTTATTTTTAAAATTTCTTAGAAATTGCTGTTTGATTTATTGTCCCTTACATGTATTATGATTTGGTTTGGAATTCAAAACTTGAATGTCATGTGTCTAATTTTTCAAAATTAGTTATAAATTTGGTTCAATTTTGATTGTGTTTGTGACTTTCCGTGAGGTTGCGAGAGTAAATGTAAACACTGAGCCATAAATTGTAAACCACTTATGAAAAGATAGATAAGATCAAACCATACATCACTGGAATAATTCAAAATTCAAGATCACCGAAGTTGGTTTACGTAGGAAAAATAGAATGGAATCAAGAAAAGGAAACAAAAAGAAAAGAAACAAGGAATCAAAATACTTTTCCTTATTTGGATATGCTCCAGAAATAAAATGATTTTCGCTCTGATTCCTTTTGTGACTGTTTGGTTTGAATCAGAGAATCGGAATCAGAATCGGAATTGTTGTTGTTATTGTTGTTGTTATTATTATTATTGGGGAGGGGAATGAGAATAGAAAACCTTGGGGGATTGGAAAATCAATGTCGAGGGCTTTGGGAGAAAACCAAAAAGAAAAAAGAGTAAAGGAAATGATTAACTTGGCCAAACAAACAAGTACAAAAGGAATAAATCATTTCATTCCCTTTTTCTTTCCTGATTACCCACTACCAAACGCCCCTTAATTATACTCGTTGAAATTTAATGTAATGAATAAATTTCCCACAACCCAAACAAGGGGGTAAAAAACATGAAATCCACTTATCAATCGTTTTCTCCCATTGTAGAGACTATGAAATTTTTATGTAGACTTATCCACTATGTTAGGTAACAGCTCTTGGAGTAGCAATTAGTGTGTTGACCGGTCAAAAAGTTAAAAGTTATTTTTTGTAGCATTTGGTGAATTGCTTTTAGGATAGTTTTTAACTATTTAAATAGTGTTTTATCAAAAGCTAGCCCTCTGTAACTTTTAGTTTTTAGTATTTTGTAAACAGCTACTATAAACAGCTAATAGTTACTCAAACAGCTAAAAACAACTCAAACAGCTAAGTTTGCCGAACATACCCTACGACATCAATGACTCGAATGGCATAAACAATTAAATAAAGTTAAAGCAAATAGAAAAAAAAAACATTATTATTAAGTGACATATAAAAATTAAAATTTACTCTATGTTCCTCTTTAACTGTAATATTTATATTTTCACACATGTTAATAAAATTATTAATTTGTATCACTTTCATAACTATAATTTGATCAATAACATTCTCTTTACATTTAAAAAATGTTTATTCTAAATAATAGTACAAATATATATTTCATTAAAATATTTTTTCCAATGCCATTTATTTAATAATTACATTGTTTCTGCTATGGAAAATTCCATTGGAAACAGTTATTTTATTGTTGGGAATATATAAAAGAAATCATTGATGTTAATCTGTTCTCATATTAGTTCATATTTTTTTATTATCAAGACAAACATTAAATTAATAGATCAATATTTTTTCACCTCAATTCATTTTTGGTAATTATAGTTTCTAATAATTAACTGCTAAGTAAAATTTACATTTAAATAAAAAGAAAAACACTAATATATTTATATATTTATGTAGCATGAGTCACGCATCGTGGAATTTCCATAATAATTATAAGTGGGTTTTTTTGCCACTAAGCAAGAATTAAGGAAGTTACACAACCAATTTGAATGGCTCAACTGAATTTAAAACTTGCAATGATGAGGCCACAAAGAATTAAGAAACCTGAGTGCTAGTCTTCCATGATAGATAAGAATTGAATATTTAATTAAGATAATTATGATCCATTCGATAGAATATAATATGGTTCATTGATGAATTGAAAACCATGACCAATTTATCATTCAATTTTCCATTGAAATGGGCCTTTTATACATTTGCTCCACTTTTTTCGTCTATGCCTTTGCTTGTCTTTTGTTCTCTGCCAAAGGAATATCCTCAGTTGGTGGAAATGAAACTGATCAACAAGCTTTGCTTAAGTTCAAGGCTGGAATATCTGCTGACCCATTTCAAGTCATGGCCTCATGGAATCGCACCACCCATTTCTGCCAATGGTATGGGGTTATTTGCGGCCGCCGACACAAGAGGGTCACAATCCTGAACCTCCGTTCCTCAAAACTTGTAGGCACCATATCTCCATATATTGGTAATTTGAGCTTTCTTAAGGTACTAAACCTTGAAAATAATAGCTTCACCCAAAATATTCCTCTTGAAATTGGCCGTTTGCAAAGACTGCAATAATTCACTAACTAATGAAATCCCATCCAATATTTCTAAATGTTCTAATCTTATTGTTTTGAAACTAGGACAGAACAGTCTGTCAGGGCAAGTTCCAATGAAGCTTGGGTACATCTCAAAGCTCCAATTTCTTTATATAAATGCGAACAATCTGACAGGGGCTATTCCTCATTCTCTCGGAAATTTGACTTCTCTTGATAGTTTTTCTGCAGCTTTGAACCATTTGACTGGAGGTTTTCCTGACGAATTTGGAAAACTTAAAAATCTTACATTTTTTAGTTTATATGCAAATATTTTGTCTGGCATCTTCCCTTATTCAATCCTCAATCTTTCTTCTTTAATAACTTTTGATATAGGATCCAACAATATTGGAGGATTTCTTCCACAGAAATTATTTTTCTCTCTTCCAAATCTTCAATTCTTTAGCATTGGTGTGAATCAATTTACTGGTTTCATTCCTAATTCAATATCTAACGCTTCCAACTTAGACATTCTTCAGTTAAATCAAAACTATCTCACAGGTAAAGTGCCTTCTTTTGAGAGACTAAATATTACTATTAGAGTACTTAGTATTTATACAAATAGTTTTGGTAATGATTTGACATTTCTTTGTACTTTTACTAATTCCACCATTTTGGAAAGCTTGCAATTTCATGAAAATAACTTTGGAGTGTCCTTACCTGAGTGCATCAGCAACTTGTCATCAAAACTTCAAATTTTCAGTGTGTTTTCAAATCAAATATCAGGAAAGTTTCCACCTTCTATAGGAAATCTAGTAAACTTGGAGGTCCTATATTTGGCTAACAACAAACTATCAGGTATGATTCCTGACGCAGCGGAAATTCAAGAGAAAGATAAATCCTATAATCTGTTGATTGAAATCACAAATCAATACCAGAATATAGCTTCTAAGTCTATTGATTCAAAGAATACTAGATGTTAGGCATCCAAAATGTCAAATTTTGGGGAAAAATCAAACTGTTATATTATTCATCAAAAACTGCCTCAAAAGGTCCCCAAGTTACACATTTATAGTTGGAAAAAACCCTAAATCAAAATAAGAAAGGAAACATAACGCAAACCTACAAAAACGTTACTTGCCGCAAAAGTAAAAACCGAAAAACATCGTTTTGAAGGCCTAAACGACGGAATTTGGCCGAAAAGCGACGGAACTCACAAGCAAAGCTATGACTTTGACTCGTTGGCCCGTTTTCGATAAGAAACCTCACAAAAATCGCCAAAATCCAACAATGCCAACTTTGATCACAAGTTGGCCGCAAAACTGATGCTTTGGGCCTATTTTCCGAAATGGGCCTTGCGGTCCAATTTCTTCAAAAATTCCAATTCTGCCTCTGCTGCCACATCATTCCCGCCGGGCTAAGAGAAATTCGACCTCGAATTTGCAGAGTCTTCCTCATCCGAACTGTTCCCATGGAAAGGAATCAAATGTTTGACATTAAACACGTCCGCTGTACGAACATGGCTTGGAAGCTTGAGACGATATGCATTCGAATTGATTTTCTCTATAATCTCCAGTGGTCCAATCTTCTTGGCGGCAAGCTTGTTATAATCACCAACTGAAAATTGATCCCGAGTCAAAACCGCCCAAACAAAGTCACCGACGTCGAACTCAACCAATCTGCGTTTGCCATCCACAGCTTGCTTATACTTGGAATTAGATTGCTGTAAATTGGTTTGCACTGTCTGGTGGACTTCCTGCAAACTGTTCACAAACTCAGCAGCCTTTGGCTGCACCTTAACACGACTGGGCAGTGGCAAGAGGTCTAAGGGACCCTTGGGAGAGATCGAATAGACCACTTGAAATGGATTGAACCCTGTACTGTGATTCGCAACATGGTTGTGAGCAAATTCTGCCTGACACAACTTCTGATCCCAGTTTTTCACATGACTGCCAACCAAACAACGCAGCAGATTTCCCAACGACCTGTTCACCACTTCTGTCTGCCCATCAGTTTGGGGATGATTGGCACTACTGAAGTTCAGCTGGGTATTCACCATTTTCCACAAACTCCTCCAAAAATGACTAAGAAATCTAGTATCTCAGTCTGAAACAATGGACGTGGGCAGCCCATGAAGACGATAAATTTCTTTGAAAAACAATTGGGCCACAGCAACTGCATCTGTCGTTTTCTTGCACGGAATAAAATGGACCATCTTAGAGAAGCGATCGACTACAACAAAGATAGAATCATATCCTCTCTGTGTACGTGGCAATCCCAGCACAAAATCCATGCTGATATCTACCCATGGCTGACTTGGTACTGGTAATGGCATATAAAGTCCCGCATTCGTGGCTGCCCCCTTCGATACTTGGCAAATACGACACCGTTGCACATACTTCTCGACTTCCTTCCTCATTGTTGGCCAGAAATAAGAAGCCTTGATCAGTTGTAAGGTTCTGTCACGCCCTACATGGCCTTCTACATGCAATTCTCGAATAATATGAAGCCTCAAGCTTCCCTCTGGAATGCACAATTGATTTCCCTTGAATTAAAAACCATCTTGAAGTAGGATCGGTTGCTTAATGGTATAATGACGGAGGGTGGAAGCATGATGCAGAAATAAAGTTATAATAATTAAGGTTTAATTATAGAGGCATTTTGGTATTTCTATATTGTTATTAGTTAGGGTTTTTATATTATTTTCTTTTCTATTTAAGGGCCTAGCCGCCCAACGTTGGAGGTGGTTGTTGAATATTTTTTTATAACATTAAGAGTGTTCTCTCTTCTTGCCTATATTCCGGTATTCATAAGTTGAATCAACGGATTGTAGATGCCTTAATTTCTGGGTATTCGTGCGTCGAATCAACAGATCTTAGGAGGGTTGTTTTCCGGTATTCGTGGGCGAATCAACGGATTACAACGGGTTACTTGTTCTATTGGATTATTTCTTAGAGTTCGAATTTTTTATTGTTATCTCCGCTGCATCAGTTTGGTATCAGAGACTATCGCTTAATTTCTACTATTAAGCGACCAATCCTTGATTGTAGATCTACAATGGAAATCGAGACTGATGTGGATGTCGATTGGACAAAGTCGCCGGTGTTTGATGTTTACTTGGATGAGCTAGAGGAGTCCGTTGATGTTGATACTCTCAGTTTCTTACATGAGAAATTTTATGTTAATGAAGAGTTACACAATCAACTGAGATTTGAAGCAATTCACATGCTTTCTGTGATATTCTCGTCAGTTGTGCTTGGCAATGGACAAGTATTCAATGGGCTTTCTAATAACACTTTTGAGCTTAATGGAACATATCCATTGATTTGGCGAGGGGATGTAGCAAACTACTCGGTAGGTGCTGATTTTGAAATTGTTAAAAATTGCTTCACCGATGCAATGAATTCTTATAAGGTGTCAGGAAAGATAGTTTTTTGTGAAACAATTTGGGATGGTACGGGTGTTCTACTTGCTGGCGGTGTGGGTGCTATTATGGCAAGTAAATTTTATAGCAAGGATATTGCCTTTAGTTCTCCTTTACCTGCATTGGTAATCACAGTAGATGATGGCAAACAAATTTTTTACTACATCAAATCCACAAAGAATCCACTTGCAACAATTTTGGTTAGTGATTCCGAACAATTTAAGGATGTCATGGCACCTTTTGTTGAACAATTTAAGCTTCTTCATTGGTTAGAATGCTTGCAATCACTGCGCCATTCATTGCGTATGATGGTGGGAACGAATAGTCCATTTGATCGTGGCAAACTGGCTACTAAACTCGAGGGCGAGTTTTTTCTCAGTCGGGGAGAATGAC
>CATIWJ010053391.1:0-36200 GCA_949640765.1 Croton laevigatus | reverse complement strand
ATATTTGGTCACTTTCATGGAAGTTATATACCAACTAATAAATAAAATCCCTTGCATGTTTGTTTCAAGATGTTACCCATATCTAGATATATCTTGGTATTCAAGTAATTAACATGACCAATATTTGAAGTGAAGAAAAATAAAAAGGCATATTAATTTGTTAACTTAATTATATGTCAAAATATAATGTATCATAAAGTCCAAAAGAGTAGTTTAGTGGTAAGACACCTCTTTTCTAAGACATGGGGTCCCAAGTTCGAGGCTTATCAGTCCCATTCCCCAAATCTCCCTACATATAGTAGACTATTTATGTAATATATATATATATATATATATATATATATTGGAATTTTATTATATAGTATTAAAAGTAATTTATTTATTTAAATAAAAACCAGACTTATTTTTAATTATAGCGCATGATATGTATACTCAATAATATGTTAAGTTGTGTTCAAAGCCAGCTTATGACATGAGCAATTCGGCCCTAAACACAGAGCCTAACAATTTAAGGGCCCATGACCACGTAAGCATTTTTCTAAAAAAAAAGGAATGCAAGGATTTAAGTAGATGCTCAGCTACTGTAATTTAGAGATTATTTTAAACATTTTATAATTTCGTGTTTTTTTCTTTAATAAAAGAATATATAATTTTATCGAATCATAAATCATTTTGTAGCTTGTAATGAATTTTATTATTTTTTTATATATAAATATCTTTTAGTTTAATTCATGGTCTAATTTTTATATTTCGCACAGAGCCTTTTAAATTTGTGAAACGGTACTAATAATGTTTAGGAATAAAGTGAAAACGAAGTTTTTCCTTTTTTTGGAAGCAAAATTGAAAACAAGATTGAATATATGCAACTATAATATGTTTACATGCGTATGAGTAGATAAATTACCTAGACTTATTTTTATTATTTGCAGTGATCGCTATTTTTTCTCCATATTATAAATTTCAGTTAATTTGTTTTAGTATTGCATATATAGACAGAAATTTTATAAATTTTTTTTCTTACCTTCAAATTACAAGGACTCAATTAGCTTGTGTGTTTTTTCTCTATAGAAGAAGAACATAGATGACATCATGACAACATATATAGGAGCGATATTTTGCACGAAATATATACGGGTTTGTGTGACTAATATATACGCCATTCAAGAAGCTTTGAGTTAGATCAAACGTGTTAGTTAATTTAATGTGATCATGTTGTGAGATGCTCGATCTTATATTCAAACTATTATTGATCTCAATTATTTGATTTATTGGCCTTTAGTTTTATAGTTAGATATTGATTGTTAGTCTCTTGTTTTAAAACTCATAATAAATATTACTACCTCCAATTTTTTCAATTGTTTACGTTTCCGTTTTTGGCAAATTTTTTCAATTGTTTACGTTTTTTTTTTTGTAAGTAGGTTTAATTGTTTATTATTATTTCTGTATTGGTATTGATGAAAAAGTAAGTGTTGTAAAGGGTTGATAATTATTTATTATTATTTTGTATTGGTATTAGTGAAAAGTAGGATTATATTGGTATTTGTGTTTTTAGGGTGTAAATAAATGAAAAAATTAGAGGTAATATAAGTTATGCATGTTCATTGATCTTCTAATAGTATAACTCATTTGTTTAGCTTAAGCTAGCCAGTATTGACGAATCAGGTCAAAATAATACAAATGAAGCTGCATATGGTAATAGAAATCCTATAAATAAGAAGGATATCATCCCAAATAGACTATTGAGCATGACTAGTAGACACTCTAACTAAAGTATGAGCAGCTAGAGTAGGATGCCGTACCCAACGAACATAAATATAATAAATCCTTAGAATCTTGTAAAATTAAGGGCTACTAGAGATGAGATTTTCCTACTATAGTCCATTAGTAACCAGCCAAATATACGAGGCCACTTTATTGTGTACAATTAAAATATGATTTTTTTTATAAAAAAGTTTTGCATATTTTGGCATTTAATAATAAAAATAAAAATAAATTGGAATTTTATATGGGGTTAGAGTTTACATCTCAAGTATTGAGAGTAACCCTTAGCGAAAAAGCAAATAATAATTTTCTATATGAAGTAAATAGCATAAACTTTTAAAAATTAACAAAAATAACATGTACTGCATCCATATTATATTTTTACAAATTTGGGCTATTATTTTTATAAAATATCAAAAAATAATATGTATTGTTATTTTCCATTATTATATCACCGAATAGTACTAATAGTGAGATTGACAGAAACTGAATTTGAGATCTCCATATCATACGCTTGATGAATAGCATTTTCAATGCAAGAGTGAATTGTTTCTATTTGATTGTCACATCAGACAAATGGAAAGTATTTTAGAAATATTATTTTCAATGCAAATGTTTATTGGATGTCTAGTTGGCGTGTCAATAACAATGTCTAGCAGCCATTTATATTCTTCAAGGATCGACTAGACAATATTTATCTTAAAGTTATTATGGGATTGGTTGGCCATATTTTGTGAACTATATAGTATATTTTTTAATACAAACATGACCACAAACATACACCAAATTAGTGTTGACAGTGTGATTGGCAGAAATCGAATTCGAAATCTCCACATGCTACACTTTCCATGGAATATAGGATGATGAAAAGCATCTTCAATGCAAGAGTAAATTGCTTCCACTTGATCACCATGTCGGACAAATGGAAAGTATTTTAGAAAAATTATCTCTAATGCAATTGCCTACTGGATTATCTAGATGATGTGTTAATAAACAATGTCTAGCAGACATTATATTTTTGAAGAGTCGGCTATACAATATTTATCTTAAAATTGTTACAAGATTGTTGTCCATTATATTGTAGACTCTAAAAATAAAAGAAAATAGAGAATGAAAAATATTACACTAGAAATAGTTTTTGAAAAGCAAACTTTTATAAATAAATGTTTAATCACATAATAGTTTTTGAAAAGTGGGCCTCTACAAATAAACGTTTAACCACATAATTATTCACACTTTCTATTTTAATGAACACGTCAGCTACAATTCACATTAGCATTTGAGATATTTTAATATGATACTCCCTAATTGGCATTTGTCATATAATTTATTATATAGTGACATTGATAATATGTTCTTATATAAATTGATAGCATATTAATAAATAATAAAAATAAAACACATTGAAACTTCTCATCACAAATTGGTAACATTTCAACTTTTCAGTCATGTAACATTTTAACATTATATTATAGAGATTCTAATACTTTTATAATTTGATATAGAGATAGAGAGATAAAAGAGATTTTGCTTCACTATTATGAAGCATATAAATTAAATTGTCAAGATTAAACCAATGTTTTTGGATGATAATACTCCATAAGATATAAATTGTAAGCTAACAAATAGGTCAATTTAGCTTACAATTTATATATATTTTTATAAAAACATATGCTTTAATTCATATTGACCTATTTAGCTTAGTTATTATAAGCTAAATTGAGTATTATATTCAACCACATAATGTAGCAACAAACCGTTAATTACAATTTGTAAGTATGATTGGCCTATTTAGCTTAGTTATTGAATTTCTCAATTATTTTTTTAGAATGGACTTTCTTAATTATTAAAATTCTTTCAAAATTTATAAACTTAAATTGTTATAAATTTCTCCGGACCTTCCGTAAATGTGAGATACATTTATGCATCGGACTAAAAACAATTATTATGATAAAAAGTTACTATAAACATTTAATTTGATACTAGTAATTACTATACTTATTACTAATTATCTACATTTTTTCTCCTTAAAAATGTCTAAATTTTTCTTAGTAATTAAGTTTAAGATAATTAAATTGTAATTAGTTGTTTTAAGAACAATATTAAATTTAAAGTAAATTAAAAATGATTGATTTGGGGCGGGTTAACCGGGTCGGGTATGATACTAATCAGGCATAGGCTAACGGAACAGAAATTGCTCACTTAACAATGGCACAACTTAACACGTCTGTCTGTGTCCATTTCATAAGATTTTTCTTTTTCAATTTTTAATTTTAATTTTACTTAAAAAATATTTAAAAAAAAAATATTTAAAATTTATAATTCTAATTTATACTCTTCTAAATGCTCTCCTTTATTAGATGAGATCTCTCGCATCGAAACATTTCATTTTCGTTCTCTTCTTCTTCTCTTCTCCTTTTACTGGTCTCTTCTGGTTTAGATCTCCTTCAACCTCCGATTTTTAGGGTTCCATCGACGCTCTAGCAGATCTCTAATCATTTCTCCGTTCTGGTGTTGACTTTCCTTTAAATCGACGGTTCATTTCTAATCGAAGTTCCGTTTAATCTGAGCCGTCGATCTCTTGCTTTGCTCCGCCACCATGGCTGCCGCTAACGCCCCGATCACCATGAAAGAAGTGTTAACGGTAAGTGTGAATCTTCTCTTTTTCACACTTATTTCCTCCTCCACTTACTCGAATTCTGAGGTTAAATTTGTAATTTCAGCTTGAATCGTTATGTGAAATGTGTTTGTTGAATTTAGCTCCTGAATTTAGTTTTATTCTATCTGATTCGTGTGTTAAATCTTCAGATCTGTTAGTTATTTTGGTGTAGTAGAGTGAGGTTGAATTTGTTAGTTTCACTTGATTTGTGAGGTGAATTTTGATGTGATCCGTATTTTTGTTTGCTTCTTGCAGTTGCCGAGTATCGGAATCAATCCGCAGTTCATAACGTTTACCAATGTGACGATGGAATCCGATAAGTATATATGTGTACGGGAAACAGCGCCTCAGAATAGTGTCGTGATTATTGATATGAATATGCCAATGCAGCCTTTGAGACGGCCTATTACTGCAGACTCGGCACTTATGAATCCAAATTCTAGAATTCTTGCTTTGAAAGGTAAATTGTTATATATTTGAATCTTCCCAGCTATTCTATGCAATATTTTGATCAAATCAAGCATGATATGTTTATGATCCACAATTGCATTATGTTAGTTTCTCTTTCTTACTTTTAGATAGAATTTATTAAAATGAAAGGGATGACTGGACCTTTTTTTCCGGTTTATTAGTAGTAATCTACAGATAATTCAATATGATGTAGTCTAGTATTTGTAATATCATTATCTCTATAAACACAGGGAGTAAATACTAGATTGGGTTTTTGATAAAGCTATTGCATTTACACTGTTATATAATTCTTCTTGGACATGTATTATTTTATTGTTTTGAATGATAAACTTGTTCATTATGATTTGATCCATGTACCATCACTGATGATAATGAACATGCAAATTCAGTTACACTTTGATGTCAAATGTTGCTGATACTATTTATCCCTTGGAATTGTTATAATTCTCTTCATCATTCTCTTTTATTAATCACAACTCTGGTGTCGGCATGCGGATTTTGGTCATTTTTTTTTTATTTTCTGCTTTTATTTAATAATTTCTCTATGCATCACAGCTATAAATTTTATATGTTTCAATCTTTAGTTCCTGCAATATTTGTGTATATGTGTGTGGTGTTTTTTAACTGACACATTCATGTTTTTGAAGCCCAACTTCCTGGAACCACTCAGGACCACCTTCAGATATTTAACATTGAAATGAAAGCAAAAATGAAATCACATCAGATGCCTGAGCAGGTAATACCTTCTACTTAGTTATTTATTTATTTTTTACGCTGGAAACATTATAAAACCAGCTATTTGTATGACGTTGGTATTGTTTTTTTATTAAGGCTGTTTGCTATAATCCTTTTTATCTGAGGGAAATTCCCCTTTTTCATGCACAGGTTGTTTTTTGGAAGTGGATAACTCCAAAGATGTTGGGTTTGGTGACTCAAACTGCAGTTTATCATTGGTCAATTGAAGGCAAGATTCATTTAGCTCTCATAAACAGTCTTCTTACACACACACACACACACACTCTTACACACACTTTAGCCCACATGTATATTTTCCCTGTGTTTGTTTTTGTTTATGGCTTTCATGCTATGATTTTAAATTTTATTATTTGCGAAAATAAAAATCTTATTATATCTTCATTCTGCAGGTGACTCTGAACCTGCCAAGATGTTTGAAAGAACTGCCAATTTGGTAAACAATCAGATAATTAATTATAGATGTGACCCTTCCGAGAAGTGGCTAGTTTTGATTGGAATAGCTCCAGGTTCTCCTGAGGTATGTACTGATGCAATTCTTGTTTAAATTTTGTTATGGTACAATACTCTGTTTAGGAAAGTGTTACTGTCTTTATCTAAGGATATATTTTAGTGCTTTAGTTATAAGCAAAATATAGATGTCTAGTTTTAGTATTTCTAGTTCTTATGCCTGGGACGGGAGGGGGGAAAATCATCCCTACTACGATGCCCAGGGCAGCCAGTAATCTTGGAAATGATTAATGAAATGATATTGTGCAATCTGGATGATGTGTTTGTAGCTTAGATCTGTACTGTTCTAGAGTAGTAGTTATGTTGTCTTTGGTTCAAATACTGTTCAATTCTCTTGCTGCTGCTTTGTTGCATAGCTGGAGTCCAGTGGTCATTTGTACTTGCAACTGTCATGGCACATATATGTATCTTTATTTTCTCTTTTCTGGTTGCATAACTTCTGTAACAGGTCTTAATTTTGTTTTGAAGTGATCTTGCATTGTAACAAGTTTCCTAGTCTTCTTGGTTTACAGAGGCAACAGCTAGTTAAAGGGAACATGCAACTTTTCTCTGTGGAGCAGCAGCGGAGTCAAGCCCTTGAAGCACACGCTGCATCATTTGCACAATTTAAGGTGCAGTGATATCTTAGACTTATGGAATTTCTGATAGTTATAATTTCTGGTTTTCGATGTTTTGTACTAGTGAGGTTTGTCGTTTGTCTTTATTTGAACAGGTTCCTGGAAATGAGAATCCTTCCACTCTTATTTCTTTTGCCACAAAAACCTTCAATGCTGGGCAGATTACTTCTAAGTTGCATGTCATTGAGCTTGGTGCCCAACCAGGTAAACTTTCTTGTTTCTGAATCTGTTATTTGTGCATGATATTATTCCTGTTCTCACATGGAAACTGTTTTTACAGGAAAGCCCTCATTTACAAAGAAACAGGCCGATCTTTTCTTTCCTCCAGACTTTGCTGACGACTTTCCTGTTGCCATGCAGGTTTGCCTGCTACTGATATTGTTGACCATTTTTGTTTGGAATTCACTGTTACCAATATTTATTCATGATGTGTTAAATGCAGATATCTCACAAATACAGTTTGATATATGTGATCACCAAGCTTGGGCTGCTATTTGTTTATGATCTAGAGACAGCTACTGCTGTGTATAGAAATAGAATTAGTCCAGATCCAATATTTTTGACGTCTGAAGCTACTTCAGCTGGAGGGTTTTATGCTATCAATAGGCGAGGTCAGGTTTTATTAGCGACTGTAAACGATGCAACTATTGTGCCATTTGTTAGTGGCCAGGTGTGTTTTTGTATTTATGCTTTTTTCTTTGAAACTCCTGAATGATGAGCTCAGTTCAAGTGTTAATCTGGTAACTGTTGTTGTAGTTGAATAATTTGGAGCTTGCTGTCAATCTCGCAAAAAGGGGAAACCTCCCTGGTGCAGAGAATCTGGTAAAACAATGTCTTCCCGAGTTCCTTATATACTGGTGTTATCTTTCTCCTCTTCTTTTTTAGGACTCACTTAAGTCATCTTTGAGATTTCAGGTTGTCCAGCGTTTCCAAGAGCTGTTTGCCCAAACTAAATATAAAGAGGCTGCTGAGCTTGCTGCAGAGTCTCCACAAGGAATACTGAGGACTCCTGACACTGTTGCCAAGTTTCAGGTTTCTTTTTGTCTTTGACTGTCATTTTAGTTCTGTCTGATTGCTAGCTTTCTCTACCTTCATCTGATCCTATCCGTTTTTACATATGTAGAGTGTTCCTGTACAATCTGGGCAAACACCTCCTCTGCTGCAATACTTTGGGACACTTCTCACTAAGGGAAAGCTAAATGCATTTGAGTCATTGGAGTTATCTCGCCTTGTTGTCAACCAAAACAAAAAGAATCTTTTGGAGAATTGGTTGGCAGAGGACAAGTTGGAGTGCAGTGAGGAACTTGGAGACCTCGTGAAGGTAATGTGCATATTTTGAACATTGCTTTCATCCTTGTTGAATTTCGATTAAAAGATTCAAGTCTCTATCTAGGAAATTGTATTTAAGTCTTTTCAACTGTTCTTGGATTTGATACTAGTGTTATTACCGTTGCTGCAGACTGTAGATAATGACCTTGCACTTAAAATATATATTAAAGCCAGAGCAACTCCCAAGGTTGTTGCAGCTTTCGCTGAAAGGAGGGAGTTTGACAAGATTTTGATTTACTCGAAGCAGGTAAATTACATCTTTTTTTTTTTTCACCAATTAATTCTATGTTCGCGTGATGTGTTGTCAGTAAATTAATGAACTTCTTTCTTCAGGTTCAACTGTCCTTAATTTCTTTTTCTTTTTTTCTTTTTCACATTTCATGGTTTTTCTGTTGTTGAAGGTTGGGTATACTCCAGACTATCTGTTCCTTCTGCAAACAATCCTACGCACAGATCCACAGGTATTCTTCAGGAAATTTTTACTTTATTTTATCTACTCATTCTGATATGGTCTTTTTGTTGGATCTTTGTTTCTGTTTTCGTTTCCCTTCTCTCTACCCCCTTGATTTGAAATGATATTGACATAACATTGTTTACAGGGAGCTGTGAACTTTGCTTTGATGATGTCCCAAATGGAGGGAGGTTGTCCTGTTGACTACAACACAATTACTGATTTGTTTCTTCAGGTTCGGCTAATTGCCATTGCCTTTTTGTTCTATTATGTTAACAATAAAAGTTCAATGCATTCCAATGTCATTTTGTTCCTATATCTATCTGTCTACATTTTTTATCGGGCTTTGCTTTTTATTTGATACCGTTATGAAGTGCATGATACCAAATTAAGCCAAAAATAGAGAGAATGTCATGCCATTTTTTTTCCTGTTGTGAATTCTAATTAGCATTACATTTTCTAATTCAGAGGAACATGATCCGTGAGGCAACAGCTTTTCTGTTGGATGTTTTGAAGCCAAATCTTCCAGAGCATGGATATCTGCAAACAAAGGTAATTTATTAGTGGTTCTTTTAATAAGATGGCATTTTATCTTTGTCCATGATTGTTGTCATTCCAATTGCCTGATATTTCTCCTTTGTGCATAGGTCCTGGAAATCAATTTGGTAACATTCCCTAATGTGGCTGATGCTATTCTTGCAAATGGAATGTTCAGTCACTATGATCGCCCTCGTATAGCTCAACTTTGTGAAAAGGCTGGTTTATATATCCGAGCCCTGCAGGTAGTATGGTTTGATGCTGTATTACATAATTAGCTTCTCAATTGTCTGTAGTGAGCTTTTTCTCAAGCTCTTCCTATCTGTATGTGCAGCATTATTCAGAGTTACCTGATATTAAGCGTGTGATTGTCAATACACATGCAATAGAACCTCAGGTATGTGATTTTGAACTATTGTTGCATGTTAAGAATGTGATATTTTGGTAAGCCTAATGAAATGGTGCTTGTATTTAGGCGCTTGTGGAGTTTTTTGGAACTCTTTCACGGGAGTGGGCGTTGGAGTGTATGAAGGATCTTTTGATGGTCAACCTTAGGGGCAACCTCCAGATAATTGTGCAGGTACCCAACGTTTTCTTGTGTGATCAGTTAATAGTTTTAGATTGTTGAGGCTAAACTCAAGTGCATCTTTGCAGGCCGCAAAAGAATATTGTGAGCAGTTGGGTATAGATTCATGCATAAAACTTTTTGAGCAATTCAAGTCATATGAAGGACTATACTTTTTCCTGGGATCATATTTGAGTTCCAGGTATCCTTTTTGGTGCAAGAAATCGTTTAGCCTGTGTTTGATTCCAGTGTCATAAATTTCATATTATTAATATATATTTTTGTTATGCGTCAGTGAGGATCCTGACATACACTTCAAGTACATTGAGGCTGCCGCTAAAACAGGGCAAATAAAGGAGGTTGAGCGCGTAACAAGAGAATCAAATTTTTATGATGCTGAAAAGACAAAGAACTTCTTGATGGAGGCCAAACTTCCTGATGCTAGACCTCTCATTAATGTCTGTGATCGTTTTGGTTTTGTTGCTGATCTCACACACTACCTCTACACAAACAATATGCTCCGTTATATTGAAGGTTATGTTCAGAAGGTGTGTATGGGTTAATGTTTTGAAATTCCATGGTTTTCATCTGTTATATGTGTTTGCTTATTTTTGACTACTAGAATCGTTTTCTTGACAGGTTAACCCTGGTAATGCACCTTTAGTTGTGGGGCAACTATTGGATGATGAGTGCCCTGAAGACTTTATCAAAGGCCTGATTCTTTCTGTCCGTTCTTTGCTTCCTGTTGAGCCCCTTGTGGAGGAATGTGAGAAGAGGTGATCCCGATTCCTGGCTTTTCTTCTGGTTCATGTTGCTTTGACTTTATCATTCTCATGTTCTCCTTCGTGTGATTTGCAGAAATCGGCTTCGTTTGCTCACTCAGTTCTTGGAGCATCTTGTGAGTGAGGGAAGCCAAGATGTCCATGTCCACAATGCTCTGGGTAAAATAATTATTGATAGTAATAACAATCCAGAGCACTTCCTGACAACCAATCCTTATTATGATTCCCGGGTTGTTGGTAAGTACTGTGAAAAACGTGATCCCACCCTGGCTGTCGTGGCTTATAGGAGAGGACAATGCGACGATGAGCTTGTCAATGTAACCAACAAGAACTCATTGTTCAAATTGCAAGCAAGGTTCGTATTTGCTAAGTTGTAGATTTTTTGAGGGTCGATATGAGAAAGCCTTATATGCTGTTTATTCCATTGCAGATATGTTGTTGAGAGGATGGATGGTGATCTTTGGGAGAAGGTTCTTAATCCTGAGAATGAGTATAGAAGACAGCTCATTGATCAAGTTGTATCTACTGCTTTGCCTGAAAGCAAGAGTCCAGAACAAGTTTCTGCCGCTGTCAAGGCTTTCATGACTGCTGATCTCCCACATGAATTGATTGAGCTGCTTGAAAAGATTGTGCTTCAAAACTCTGCATTCAGTGGAAATTTCAATTTACAGAATCTGCTTATATTGACAGCCATCAAGGCAGATCCATCTAGAGTAATGGACTATATCAACAGATTAGATAATTTTGATGGACCAGCTGTTGGGGAAGTGGCTGTAGAAGCCGAGTTGTACGAGGAAGCATTTGCAATTTTCAAGAAGTTCAACTTGAATGTTCAGGCTGTCAATGTTTTATTGGATAACCTTCGAAGCATTGACCGAGCAGTGGAGTTTGCGTTCCGTGTCGAAGAAGAAGCTGTTTGGAGCCAGGTCGCTAAGGCTCAACTCAGGGAGGGATTGGTCAGTGATGCAATCGAGTCATTTATTCGCGCAGATGATGCTACTCACTTCCTGGAGGTCATCCATGCTGCTGAGGATGCAAATGTCTACCATGACTTGGTGAGATATCTCCTGATGGTTAGGCAGAAGACCAAAGAGCCCAAGGTGGACAGTGAGCTTATATTTGCATATGCAAAGATCGATAGGCTGAGTGACATCGAGGAGTTTATCCTCATGCCAAATGTGGCCAATCTCCAAAGTGTGGGTGATCGTTTGTTTGATGAAGCTCTTTATGAAGCTGCAAAGATAATCTTTGCATTTATATCGAACTGGGCCAAGTTGGCTTGCACACTTGTGAAGCTGAAACAGTTCCAAGGTGCTGTTGATGCAGCACGAAAAGCCAATAGCGCAAAGACATGGAAGGAAGTTTGCTTTGCTTGTGTTGATGCTGAGGAATTCCGATTGGCTCAAATTTGTGGCCTCAACATTATTATTCAGGTATTCATCACATTCTTGATATTATTCATATGGTTGTCGTTTGGGAACTGTTGCTCTTCCTATGTCTTTTCTGCTAATGTATATTTATTTTCACCAATCCTGCTATTATTTGAATTTTACAGGTGGATGATTTAGAAGAGGTCAGCGAATATTATCAGAACAGAGGATACTTCAATGAACTAATCTCTCTTATGGAGAGTGGTTTAGGTTTGGAACGTGCACATATGGGCATTTTCACAGAATTGGGAGTGTTATATGCAAGATATCGTTATGAGAAGCTTATGGAGCACATTAAATTGTTCTCGACCCGTCTTAATATTCCGAAACTTATACGAGCTTGCGATGAGCAGCAACACTGGAAGGAACTTACCTATTTGTACATCCAATATGATGAATTTGATAATGCTGCAACCACTATAATGAACCATTCCCCTGAGGCATGGGACCACATGCAATTCAAGGACGTTGTTGTCAAGGTTGCCAATGTTGAGCTATACTATAAGGCAGTGCACTTCTATTTGCAAGAGCATCCAGATCTTATTAATGATCTCCTCAATGTGCTGGCACTTCGTGTGGATCATACACGTGTTGTTGACATTATGCGAAAGGTCTTTACTATTTCAGTTTTTAACTTAGCTGAATATATTCTTTTGATTCAATGTTCTAACTCTTTTGCTGTGACGCAATATTCCCTTGGTTTTCAGGCTGGCCATCTTCTTCTGGTGAAGCCATATATGATTGCTGTTCAAAGCAGTAACGTGTCAGCTGTGAATGAAGCTTTGAACCAGATTTATGTAGAGGAGGAAGACTATGACAGATTGCGGGAATCAATTGATTTGCATGATAACTTTGATCAGATTGGCCTTGCGCAGAAGGTAATTTTTCTATTTTACTTCGTGTTGATCAAATCATGAAGCAGACAGAGTCCTTATTTATTCCAATGTGAGCAGATTGAGAAACATGAGCTTCTTGAAATGAGGCGTGTTGCTGCATATATCTACAAGAAGGCAGGAAGATGGAAGCAATCCATAGCATTATCAAAGAAAGACAACCTTTACAAAGATGCTATGGAAACAGCATCACAATCTGGAGACCGAGAACTTGCGGAGGAGTTGCTTGTATACTTCATTGAGCGGGTACCCCTCATATTTTTCGCACAACATGCTTCCTCCTCATATATTGGGCGACTTCCTTTGTTTATTGATTTCCTATTGCTTAATTTTGTTTTCTTTTACTGTGTAGGGCAAGAAGGAATGCTTTGCATCATGCCTCTTTGTGTGCTATGATTTGATTCGGGCAGATGTTGCTCTTGAACTTGCCTGGATAAACAATATGGTTGACTTTGCCTTCCCATACATATTGCAGGTAATTTTTGTTAGCTAAATAACTCATATGATATGCTAATCTTACAGAACCAGTCTTTCTCAGTTGATTAGCTAAAATACCACTTACCTTTTATTTGTTTGCTTGCAGTTTATCCGCGAATACACAGGCAAAGTTGATGAGCTTGTGAAGGACAAGATTGAGGCTCAGAAGGAGGTTAAAGCCAAGGAGCAGGAAGAGAAGGAAGTCATTGCTCAACAGGTAATTTTATGTAGACTATATTTTTTCTTATTGCTATACTATTCTATACAGAATTCAGCACGTTTTGCTGCATTTTATTTAATATTAATAATGGATTTATTTGTTGTGTTGCAGAACATGTACGCTCAGTTGCTGCCTCTTGCTTTGCCTGCACCACCAATGCCAGGGATGAGCGGTCCAACACAAATGGGCGGAGGTTTTGCACCACCACCACCCATGGGTGGTATGGGAATGCCTCCAATGCCGCCATTTGGAATGCCACCTATGGGAAGCTATTAATGCAACACAACACACAAGGCGACCTTTTTTTGTTGAAATTTAGCTGTGAAATCCAAGGTCGGGGTTAATACAAAGAAAAAGCTTCTGTCCATTCGGTGGTGTTCATTTCATCACCGAGGCTTTGGTCCCTTTAAATTCCTTACTTTTTTTGTGTTTGTTTCGGTGGGATGACGGTGTAGTCGAAATAATGCGAATTTTTTCCCTTTCTAAAAATCTTCTTTTTATTTAGTTGTGTGGATATGTGTTGTAATATTCTTTTGGTAGGAGAGGCATTTTTTTTGGCTGCTGTTAGATGGCAAGCCGAGGATTTACTGTACCTGTATTTTTTTTCACCTTCCTCTCGTCGTCTACTCTATAGGAACGTCTGAGTATAGTTCGAAATGGTTCATACCAACAACTATGGTTTATAATGCTCTTTTTTTGGTTTAACACTTTCTTTGCTTCTCGTCTTGTTTCTTTTCCTTTATTTCCTGTCTTTTTTTTTTGCTATTTTTATTGAATTATGGTTTCTTATTTTCGCCAGTGGACTGACTGTTTTAATTACTGAATCGTTGAAGAAAAAACTATCGAGTAGCAGAAGGAACAATGTGAATTCTGATTTTGTTTTTTTTCTACTACTTTGTATAAATGAAATATTATTTTCGATTTTTTTATTTTTTTACATTTACTTTTCACTAATACTAATAAAATTAATTTTTCACTAATATCAAAATAAAAATAATAATAAATAATTATTAATTTTTTTAAAAAATTATTTATTTTATTAATATTAATAAAAATAATAATAAATAATTATAAAATTTATTATAAATAAAAATATAATCAATCTTAAAACACAAAAAAAAAACCGTAAAGAGTATGAAAAACGGGAGGAGTAGTATAAGCTTTTCGAAGAAACAAATTTAAGTGATAAAAAACCGATATTCGTTCTAAAGCGTTTTTCCTGTTTCCAATAAGGGAAAGCGATGTTTTTGAACGTCTAAAAAAAAAAAAAAAGGCCACTTGTTCCCAACACGCTTCGCACTTTCTTTCTTGTTATGCTGTAAATGCTTTTATTAAGAGCATTTCTAATCCTGCTGATTAAAAAGTCTAATATGATTGATGATGTGATTAAAAGTATAGAGAAATTCAATCTTAAAATTTGACTTCAATGTATTCTTTGTTAATTATCTGTGTATAGTCTTTTTTTCTTGGCTTTATATCAATAAATAAAAGTGGATAGCTGTCCAGAAATAAGAGGTTTGGCAAACAATGGTTATAGACAATAATTAAATATTTTTTTTTTTGACCGATATAGACAATAATTAAATAAATGCTTTAAAACGTTTTCTACTATTATATTTTGATTGTATGGATGCATGGCTTTCGCCACGATTTCTCATGTAATTTTTAGCGTTTTAAAGTTGAAAGGTTAAAATTATTAATTCTCATATTGGGCAAAATGGTTCCCTTTAGCATTTTAGTAAAATAACTTTGTGTGATTAAGTATTTCTTATGAAATTCACCTCCTATTATGAGACTGGTAATTGGATTATTTTATGTTTTCAAAATCATTCAATGGATTGTCTGCATTGAATACTGAAATCAAAAGTGTAGTTATAATTCGGTGAAATTGATTTTATTTATTTATAAATAAGAGAATAATTTTTACGATTAAAGTCATATATTATTTATAATATAGTCAAATTTCATAAATCGGAACTTATTCCTTTTTCTTTTAATGTCCATACTTTTAATGTGCATAATCAATACAAATAATCCAATGGGTGTTTTGTAAAAAAGAGAGTTCTAGCAATCCTCTCCTGAGGCGCTAAACCCTTCCTTTTAACCTGTAAATATAAATTACTGTTGAAAATAAAGAGATCAACATTACTTAGTTCATCATCGGAAATCTAAACAAATAAAAAGAACAAAGAAAACGAAACAAAAGACAATAGCCCAAAGTCGTTGGTACCTAACCAACCAGCTTCATTCTCGATATTACACCATTGATCTCTCTCTCTCCAAACTGATAATGATGGAGAATGGGATTCTTCTTCTCATAATTCCATTATTCACTGCAATATTAACCATTCTGTTAACCTTCACTTCTCATATAATCAATAGCAGAAGGGACAGAAAACGAGCTGTTGGCTTCTTCCATCCTTTCACAAACGATGGTGGAGGCGGGGAAAGAGTTCTCTGGTGTGCTGTTAAAGCAATCCAAGAAGAAAGTCCCGATCTAGACTGTGTAATTTACACCGGCGATCATGATGCTTCTCCTCAATCACTGGCTGACCGTGCCAATGATCGCTTTGGTGTTAAATTGCTTTACGCACCTTTTGTAAGCATTTATGCTTAATGGGTTTTCTTTGGTTTTTGTTAAAGGTTTAAAATTTGTTAATTTTGATTAATGTCTGATTTTGGGGGGTTTGGGGATTTTCTTTAACTATGTGTAGATTGCTTTATGCTTAGTGGGTTTTGCTTGGTTTAGTGTAAAGAATCAAAATTTGTTGATTTCGATTAATGATTGTTTTGTGGATTTTCTTTAGTTTCTGCAGTGTAGACTGCTTTGGATTTTGCTACTTTCAAGTTTCAATGGAAAGAATGAAAATTTGTTAATTTGATTAATGACTTTTTTTTGGCTTTTCTTTTAGTTTGTGTACGTTGATTTACCTATCTATGCTTAATGGGGTTTGCTAAGTTGGAAATTTTCAGTTTTTGGGCTTCATTGAGTATATTTGATTTGTATAAATGCTTGTTTCAGGTGGAGCGTTTGTGTAAAAGGAAATGGGTGGAGGAAACTAGCTATCCTCGCTTCACCATGATTGGTCAAAGCTTTGGTTCAATCGTTCTCTCTTGGGAAGCTTTATCCAAGTTTACTCCTTTGTATTATGTTGATACTAGTGGCTATGCATTCACATATCCGCTTGCCCGGATTTTTGGGTGCAAAGTCATTTGTTACACTCATTATCCTACTATAAGTTTAGATATGATTTCACGTGTTCGTGATCGAAGCTCCATGTACAACAATGATGCTTCAATTGCCAAGAGGTTAGAGTTTTTTTATGCTTACCTTAGATTATAATGTTGAAAAAATTGGGGATAAAAATAAGTTTCTAAATGAGAATAAGGTATGAAGAGATTAATCTTTTCTTAAGAGGTCCATAGATGAATTTCGTTTTTTAAGTATTATGTTTTCCTAGGAAATAGAGTGAAAGTTATTAGTTTTCTATGTTAATAATTTGGCAGCTCTGCATGACTTTTTTCCGTTTTATAAATAGTCTGAAATTGTGTTCTTTTATTGTGGCAGTGGTTGGCTATCAAAGTGTAAACTCATATACTATATATTCTTTAGCTGGATGTATGGATTTGTTGGCTCTTGTGCACATCTTGCAATGGTGAATTCTTCATGGACACAATCCCACATAGAAAAGCTTTGGAAAATTCCGAAATGT
Organism: Croton laevigatus; assembly: GCA_949640765.1. Classification (NCBI taxonomy): domain Eukaryota; kingdom Viridiplantae; phylum Streptophyta; class Magnoliopsida; order Malpighiales; family Euphorbiaceae; genus Croton; species Croton laevigatus. The sequence goes on along the minus strand of CATIWJ010053391.1, from coordinate 19,032 downwards.
ACCCAGCGAGTCTATCCTCCTTGTGATACATCAGGACTTCAGGTTAGTGATATACTGTTTCTTCTATCTTGGAAGTGATTTGGTAGTTATCTATACTATAACTAATTGAACTCTCTCTCTCTCTCATGAACTGCCTGCTCTGCATTTGTGCAATTCCAGTCTGGAGATGTATCATGCATTACTGCATCAAGCAATTTATTTTCTATCATGTCTAACTGTTTTGTGCTCCATATCTTTTGTTAATGCTTGTCATGTTGCTTGATTTCTTTGGAAACCCTGGTTTCACGATTCTCATGAATTGGTGGAAAATAATTAGATTTATCCATTTCTTCATCATGTCTTCAAATTTTTCATGTTTGTGTTCTAATCTTAAAAGATCGATCTCTATTCCGTAAAGTGGATAGTTTTGCCAATTAATTCTTTGTTTTATGTTTGTGAAGTAGATTACTTTTTTGGTTGCTGTTTGTGCTCATATAAGTTGGTTTCACTTTAGCTTGTTTTGACTCTAAAGAACCATTATTTTCCATTTATATCACAAAACATGGCACTTTTGATCCTGACAAGTTGAATTCCAAAACAGGAACTTCCTTTGGAAAGACCAGCTGAAACTCCAATATTTATCTCTGTTGCTCAATTTCGTCCTGAGAAGGTGGGCATACTTATGTAAAAACCTTGTGAGCAAAAGGTACTACCTTTTTAACGGCTCATTTCTGGGGCCTTGTTATGTATAGTAGTTTATGTGGTTTGTTTTTTTCACATTTCAGGCGCATCCGCTTCAACTTGAAGCTTTTTCTCTGGCCATTAGTAGGCTAGAGGCGAACTTACCGAGACCGAAGCTTCAGTTTGTGGGAAGTTGTCGAAACAAGTCAGAGGAAGAAAGACTTGAGAAGTTGCAGGAAAAAGCAATGGAACTGAAGGTTGATGGGGATGTACAGTTCCATAAAAATGTGATGTATAGGTTTGTTTCTCTTTGTTGCTTTACTATTTGGATTTGTCAAGATGGAAATTTAGTGGCTGTTTGGCATTGCTTAGTAGCAGTTTTTAAGCACTTTTTAACTTGTAAAAGTTAGTCGTTTACCTGTTTGTCTGGGCTTTTTCTTGGCTTTTAAGTTGTTTTTATAAAAGCACCATTTTGTTGCTTTTTATATGTGCTTTTTAGAAGCCAAAAAGAGAAAAGCACAAGCAATGCTGAACACCCTCTTTATCATTTACAGAACTTGAACCAATGACGAGATTTGCGTTCTTCACTTTCCACTTTCACAATTTGCAGGGATTTGGTGAGTCTTCTGGGAAATGCAGTCGCGGGAATGCATTCCATGACAGATGAGCATTTTGGAATTAGTGTTGTAGAATACATGGCTGCAGGCGCTATACCCATCGGTACTTGTTTAAATGATTCTCATTACATTACATATTTACTGCTGCTCACTTTATATTTATTGCAAAATTTTCACTTAGGGTGTTTCATTTATATAGGCAAAATTTCTAATTTATGGTAAGTTTGGAGAGTGAGTTGAGATGTGAAAGGTCAATTGTATCCTTAGTGTTGAGAGACATGCATTGAGATTGGAAAAATTAAGGGTAGATTAGAAAATTTAAATGAGATTCTTATTAATTGTGGAAAAGTAGTTGTGCTTATATAAATTGAACGGAGGGAGCATTTGTTTCTGCAGTTAATGAAGCTGCTATTTCGAGAGCAGATTTTGCTCATAACAGAGTAGACAATTAAGTTTGTTTAAAATTACAGAAGAGTTGTTGTTCTAGCATCGGCAAAATCTGCTCTGGAAGTAGCGGCACTCTTAAATAAACCGGCCATGTAAATTAATCATTGTTGAAATTCTTCAGCTCATAACTCTGCTGGCCCGAAAATGGACATAGTTTTGGAAGAAGATGGGCAGCAAACCGGGTTTCTTGCTCGAAACGTTGAAGAATATGCAGATGCCATATTGAGAGTTTTAAGGATGTCGGAAACTGAGAGACTCAAGATGGCTGCGGCTGCTAGGAGACGAGCAAGCAGGTTTTCAGAGCAAAGATTTTACGACGATTTTAAAGCTGCGATTCGACCATTACTAAATCACTCAAGATGATAGATTCTAACATGTTAACCATAGCAGCTCTTGTAGAATACTTGTGAAACTGGTTGCAGTTTTTTTTTTTTCCCCTTACTTTTCCTTGTAACGGGTGAAATTTTAAGGAACATTCAGGTGATTGTTTCACTGTTAACATTTTGTACTAAAAACTTCTGATAAACATGCGGGTGCCAGTTCTAGTTCTGCCAATTCTTGCTGGAATCCAAAGGGTTGTTCCTGCCGGAACTTTTGGATTTGGTTCTGTAACTCATTTTTCGTTCTTGAAATATGTATAATTTTGGATTTAATCCCAATTTTTTGTTTGAACTGCAAAAATAAGTTATTATTAATGATAAAGAGTTGTTACAAAATGCAAGAAAATTAAACGCCAAACTGAAGTATAATTCTCCCATTCATGAGAAATAAAAATGGAGAATCAGAATCTAAGATCTAACAAACCAACAGAATAAAAGAGGAAACATATAGAGTTAAATGACAACAATGGTCATCTATAAATCTACTCTTTCCGCATGGTACTGGAACTTTAATGAAATCCTGGAATTGCTAAAGTTATCCTCTACTATGATTCTGAACTAAGTTTCACCAAAGTTTCCACCATTTTTGGTTCTTGCCTGTCAAAAGAAAGTCCCAGTTGTTTACCCAAATTTCAAGTTCTTTTGGCTTCTGTAAATTCATCATCACTCTCGAGTGTGAGATTGACTTTATCATGCAATTTATTTAGTAAGTTCATCGTTATTATTGTGACAGTACCTGGAAATCAGCTTAAAGAAATACTGATGTTATTTTTATTTTAAGAACTCTTTTATTTTACTCTTCTAAAAAATTCTTTTATTTTGAATAGATAAAATTATATGATATGATAATTATAGTTATATTAATATTTTTCCCTTATTTGTTAAATTTAGAATCAAGATTGAATTGTGCATACCATACCAAATTACCTATATACAATTTAGTGATAAATGCAAATCGTGGTATAGTTTAATTTAGATGAACCGCAAGTCTTCATTGGATAAAACTAGTCACCGCAAGATTCATGACATGAACGGAGGAAATTTCCGCACCTAAGCTAACTACTTTCACTATCTTTACAGTTTTTGTTTTGTCAACAGTTTGTTACTGATATGTCATTGTGATTAATGAAACGGTTATATTTTCCGTCACTCTCAGTAACGTAGTCTATTTATGACTTATTAAATACGTAATATATAATATATTTACATAAATTTTATTTCTCTGAATAAAAGTTAAATTTTATTTTTCGGAATAAAAGTTTTTATTCCCTCTTTCAAAAAATTGGTAATTTCAAGAAGACTATAATATGATATTTGTTACATTAATGAAGCAGTTATATTTTTATCTGGATGTTATGAGTTTTTATCTTAATTAGATGTATACCTTTGCGATGTACGGATTATTTAAAATTGTATCTTTTAAATTATTTATATAAATTATAAATTTTTAAAATTAAATAAATTATTTGTATTTTATTATAATATAATATTCAAAATAGTTTGATGAACTATATAAAATATAAAAATCCTAAAAAATATAAAATATAAACTTATTTAACAAACTGGCATAAGATTTTAATAAAAATGAATATTTTGATTTCTTTAATTTATCCTTAGAAAAGTATACGAATATATTAAATATTCGTTGGAAAAATTTTAAATTTTTTTTTAAAAATTATTATTATTGATTTAATACGATGTCATTAAAATTATTTATTATAAATAATAATTATGGTTAATAATAGTATTATAATAATAATAATAATAATAATAATTATTATTATTATTATTAAATAATCAGTTATTATTTAGTAAATATATTAATTATAAGCTATTAGCAAATTATCTAAATTTACCCTTTACCTGATTAAATGAATTAAAAAGTAATTTTCGAATTACCCGATTTATAAATAGTTTAGCCAAATTTTAATACAAATAAATATTACAGACCGAATTTAGCCAAAATGGCCCATCTAATTACAACCAATATACGTACATTTTATAAGGAAAATAGCTCTTATTCTTACAAAAAAAATTAGTTCTAATAATCATACATTAATATATGCTAAAATTGCAGAATTTTTTTAACTCAATAAATTTACAAAATTACTAAAAATAAAAATTGAAAATTGGATAAAAATCCTCGACTTTATCATGCAATTTAGATAGTAAGTCCATCGTTATTATTGTGACAGTACCCTGGAACAATAATTTAAACAAGTTAATCATGGTTATTATCCAACTAAACCCAAAAAGATACGTAACAGCTGAAAATTGCTAAATTACTAATTATGGGTTATATCAATTTAGGGGATGTTTTCCGGAAATCTCACGAAGCCGATTGCACAATTTTTAAGCCATTCCCTGTCTCCTTCTTCACTACCAAACACAATTTCAGTACCTATATTATCTTGATCAATAACTACTTCGGAGGAGTGGGGGTAGGTGAGATGGTCAAGAACAATAACAAAGACGCAAGCAGACTAAGTTCGAGGCTCATTTGCAGCAAAAAATACTTCTCTCCTTTAGGTATGATAGTAAGGATGCGTGTGTAATACCTATGTCAAAAAAAAAAAAAAAACTACTTCGGCGGATAACTAGTACTTTAAATGATAAATTCCGATTAGAGTGGCTGTCATAAAACTTCTGAGGAACTTGAACCCTACGAGAATGAGGAGGCCTACTAGGAAAGGAAGGATCAGGAGGCCTATTAGGTAAGGAAGGATCTTTGTTAGTGTTTATGTAGATTCTAAATCCATCAACAATAAAGCCGTTACCACTAGTGATAGCCTCTTGAGCCTATTTATGGCTTTTGTAGCGAACAAACAAAGCCAAATTTGGGAGTCATTGAGCAACTAGATGATTTGGGAATGATGTAAATGAGGAACTGGTTTAATCCCAATTTTGATTATGGTAACAGGAGAAATTTTCACGAAGTTTGGTTTACATAATGTAAATGTATCTAATGCAGTAAACATTGTATTATTATGTATTTAATCAAGTAGTAAAATCAATATTTTTTTTTTTAATATAGGTAACAATTTTCATTGATTGAATAAGAATTACAATAAGAGATTTAACTTCTATACCAGAAAACTACAACAAACAATATAACCTAAAAACTAGCACAAAAACTTGAAGAATCCTATGGTGTTAACGGAGCATAGATAAACTCCATATCCGACCGCTCCACTTGATGTCGACCCTCAAATGGTCATTTGACGAGGAAAATTTATGAGATCCATTCCTCAACAAATAAACAAGCTCCATAGACAAACAAGATAAGTAACACATAGATCTAGATCTCTGTCAAAAACAAAACAAAGGGAAGACCCCAAAAAAGGAATAATTATATAATGGAACACTTATGGCGCGTCAGAAGATGACGTGTCGTAACAAACTAATAAAATTAAAACACGTGGCATTAATTTGAATTATTTTAAGAAAAATAATAAATGACTGTATTAATGGATACATAAATCAAGTGTATTTAATACACGCATTTATTACTTTTTTTAAAGTTAATGCCACATGTTTTAATTTTATTGGTTTGTTACGACACGTTATCTTCTGACGTACCGTAAGTGTTCCATTATATAATTATTCCCAAAAAAGCCATACCAAATAGAGAAAAACAACAAAGCCAGCAAAAGATAGCCAAAGCTAAAAAAAGACCTATACACTGGAGTGGCCACTACCGAAGAAACTACCACCGGCAGCCACAAAACCAATTCCTAAGCAGTAACTTTTCTAGGGAGGGGGGAGAGAAAAGATGAGAAGAGAGAATAAAATCAATAATTTACTTAAATAATAATGAAATATTGGGTATTTGAAATTTTTTTTCTTTTTTAAGTAGAAAATTTGGTTAAAAAGAAACTAGTACATCAAGTAACCTTGCATTAGAACGTGACTGAACAGTTAACTTATGCGTAACAACATTCGTAAATCAATGATAGGTTAAAGTTAACAATTAAATTCATTTTTCATAAAATTGATTTGATACAAAAAACACTTTTAAATCATCTATTGAAAAATAATTTACCAAATTTTAAAAAGTTATATTCCTATTAGTCGATCATATTAACCAATTTACTATGCAATTTCCAGTAGAAAAGAATATAGTATATATTAAAAAAAAAATTAATTTAAAAGACGTAGTGGGATACACGCGCTTTGAATAGAGGTGGCACTGCGCGTAGCTCATCTTTTAGATTTAGTTACACAGCTGCATTAGAACTCATCTTCTCCTCATCCACTTACTTCACTACCACAAAATACGCTTCTTCTCTGTTTTCTTCTCCATTTTTCTCTGTATCAAAACCCATATATATATGGTTGGCCCTTAAACAAGAACAGTAAATGGCAATTTCAATCAATTCCGTATTTTTTTCCTTCAACTCAAAGGTAAATTTATTTTCCCTTTCCTTCACTTTTTAATTTTACTGCAAATTTTACATTTTTTGCAATTTTTTTTTTAAATTATTATTACTTTCATATCAAGTTCTTTAATCTGGATTTACACTTTTGTTTATACAAGTTTTGATTTTGATGATTACAATTATTCTTGGTAGATGATTATGTTTTAGTTTATGTTTAAGTTTAATTCCTTTATATGTTTTTTCATTACAAATGATATTGTATTTGGTCTTTTTATTGTGTTTAATTCGTAAATTTTAGTTTTTTTTTAGTTAAATTCACATTTTTATTTATGCCCAATATGATGAAAATATGAAATTCTAATGAGATTCATTCATAAGAGAAGAAAATATGGAAATCATTTACCATAATGCTTGGAGGAGGTGTGATGCCTCAGTGAAAATTGAATATTGTCCTTATATATGATTGCTTAAATTTGGAACCTTATGCAAAGAGAAATTCTTGAATAGATGATGTCTACCATGTCGCCCATAGATTATTTCAATCAAAATAAAAACAACTGAACAAGTAGGCTTGAAAAATATCTTGAAACTAAAGTATGGTAAGAGGCAAAATTTTAGTTTCAGAAGATTAGAAAGATGCGATGTGGTATTAGATTATTGGATTAGTCTGTAGATGATGTGGCAGACACTGTCTATTTAAGAATTTCTTGCAATTTTGATGTGAAAAAACTCTCTTCTTTAAGAATTTCTTTTCTGTATTTGATTCTTGGATTAGTCTGAAGCTGACATGGCAGAGACTGTCTATTTAGAATTTCTCTTCTTTATATTTTACTCTTTATTTCCTAATCATTATGTTTAGTTTACTATTATGTTAGATTCATCCATGAAATGTGATGGTTTACTCAACCTCTTGCTCCTTTGCAAGTATCAGAACATAGAATTTTAGAGGCCAATCATATTTTTGCCATATCTAGGAGTTTGCATATTTATTTGAAGTTTGAGGTGTTTATCTATCCTTAGATTGATCTTCCGAAATGCTTTCTCCTTATAAAGTTTGATTCTTGGTAATGGAAGTTACTGGGGAGGAAAAATTGTACTAGAGGAAGACAGAAGGCTTGCTCCATCTTTTAATTCAGCATTGTTGATTGTTATTTAGAAAATATAATGCTTTTGAAGTGAATTCTCTGTATGGTTGGAATTGGTTTTGGCAATTGTTTTTGGCTGATGAAATGATTGTCGGAAAGGAAAATCTTGATCCTTATAGATGTAATGTAATGTATTGATATGGCCTAATTGTTAGTTTCCTTCAATGTTACCTAGTATTCAACTCTGGAATCATCAAAAAGTTGCAAGTATTGTTCATTTTTCTTATACATTTTCTAGCGTTTTCATTGCATAGCGTTGAAATGTTTACTGATTATGTTTGAGTTAATTTGAATCATTTCTGAATTTTACCGGGAAAAATGTTGACTTTTCCGCTTTTATTGCATATTTGATTATTTGTATAAATGTGTTTTAAACAGGTTGATTCACTTCTTTATTATGATTACTCACGAAAGTGTTTCTTGATTAAAAGTTGCTGGCGAAATACAGAGATGCATCAAAACCAAAGGCAACAGAATTCATATTCTCCTCAGGAAGTATTGATTCAAAGGTATACATAAAAGAAAGAAGAAGAAGAGGAAGAAACTTCCATCTTTCAGTTGCAGAAAGCGACCGTCTTGCTACAGACACAACCAATAAACCTCCTGACGATTCTAATAGCAAATCAGGAACAGAAACCTCAGAACCTTCTAATGGTTCTGCGGTTTCTTCTTCTAATAAAACTCCTAAAAGAACAGCAAGAGAAAGACTAAAAGCTGCAAGGGTTCTCAGCCGCAACATTGGACCAAAGACATCAAAATCAGAAATGGGAAAAAAAGTATTGGATGCTTTAAAGGAAAGTGATAAGGGGAATAAGAAAAGATCTGGTCTTCCAGAAGCTCCGACGGACTTGTTTGACGACAAAAAACGAGGGTTACCGAAAGAAGGCTGGACTTTCCAATTTCCTGGGGGTAATGATCTTCTTGTCGTTGCTTTTTCATTTGTTTTCATCAGTACAGTTATGTTGGCAACAACTTACATTGTTTGGAAAGTTGGTGCAATCCATTTTAATGAATATTAATAGGTGGAGTTCAAATGAATTCTGCATTTTTGATGAACTTCCTTACCGTTTCTATTCTTAGATCGAATGTAAGATTTGTTTTGTCTTATGTACATAACTTGTAGGATTTTCAGACATGCTAAACACATGAATGTATAAAAATCGCTCATTGAACATTTATAAGTCAAAGAAATGCTTGTAGGAATTTGCCTATTTCCGTGTATCTCTGCGTATGTTATGCAATTTATCACATGTAGAAGTTTTGATTTCCACAGAACTTTATGTGATCATTATTGTCGTTTTATGATGTAAATGTCATTCAACTGTAGTTTCGTATTTCAAATGTATCCATTCGTTGGTTCAAAATGAGCCAAGTAGGGGTGTGTATGGGTTGAGTTCGGATCAGATTTTTCCTAACCCTGAAAACCTAACCACCCCAAAATTTTGAGTAAAGCAAATCAGACCGAACCCGATTTTGGCTTGACCGTGTCAGTCTCAGGTTGGGGTCGGATTTGTGTCTTAGTTTGCTGAATTGGTCAAGTTTGAGTCAGGTAAAAACCGAAAATTTTGAATATGGCAATCTAGACCGTACCCAACTGGTCGGATTGGCCTTTTATGCACACCATAGAGCCGATCAATTTACAGACTACTCGAGGCTTGGCTTAATAAAAATTGAAATTCTTTAATGAGTTGAGCTCGAGCCCAAGTTTATCTTTTGAACTTATTTAGTAAATGGGCTGAGGTTAATTTTGGTTCATGAGCTTTCAAGCCTTTGTTCAAAGCTTGACTGGCCAAGTTTGTTTGCGAACCTATTCATTAAAAAGTTAGCAAATCAACTAATTTCTAACTTATCAAACTTTTTAAACTTTATTGATTTGAGCTCTGAGTTTGAACCTAGGTATTATTTTTTTGAACTTGGCTCAAAAAGGACAAAACTTTCGTGGGTTACAGCAATTACTCATTTGCTAGATTTGATTAGGTGATTTCCAACTATTCGTCAAAAATTTCACTAAAATAAAGATTCAAAATAAAATATTTTTAAAAGATACAATCTCTATTTTATTTTCACTCCAACCATTCTTCAAAGTTCAATATTCAAATAATAAAATATTAATATTTGTACTTACTTCTAAATTATTTTAATTACTTATTTATCACAAATAAAAATAAATTTATTATAATACACATATTAATATTTTAACAAAATTTATTTAATAATATTTTTTATTTATATAAAAATAAATATTTTACATATAAATTTTTAAATTTTTATTTACAAAAAATTAATTCTTTTACATATAAATTTTAATTTTTTATTTTATAAATTTAAAACTTATACCTAATTAATAATAATAATAATAATAATAATAATATACAAAAATATAAGACAAAAGAAAAAAGCATCTCAAAAAAAAAAGAAAAAAGCATTCAAAAAATAAGAAGCATCTCAAAAAAAAAAATATTGATGAACAGTATTTTACAGATTCAATTTGGGTCTCTAAATTTGGAGACCCATAATGAATTTGCAAAAAAATTTTTCTTGAAAAATGGAATATGGCGAACGATTGGAGTCAAAAATTGGAAATTGCCAACCCGTTGGAGTTCACCTTAGAAATTGAATTGGATTTGTTTATGTGGTAGCCAGATAGGATTCTAATGATGGTTAGTTGATGTAATACTTGAGTACTTCTTTAGTTACTTCATGAAAAATCTGATTAAATCTCTATCAGAATCTATCAACAGTGGACTTAAAAGTTTGAAGCAACCGCATGAGATTTAGTGTTAATATATATATATATATCCTTGTTCTTTCCTTTTTTTACTTTTCCTCCTCCTTTTGTCAAGATGGACAGCAAGTTAAGGGTGAATGACTCAAACCCCACAGCGTCTTTTTGGGCAAGTGCTGACTAGATAAGGGGCCATAGAAACTCATTTCGCCCGCCATTATCGCTCACTAGCACGAGCTGTCTGCTAAGTACGTACCGTTTGGACAATTATGATGATCTGAGTAGTTTTATTTCACACGAATTCGTATGAACATGGATCATATTTCATGACAGCCATTAGATCTTGTGGGTTCCATAGTAAGACCGACGAATAAATAGGATGGCAACCGTTAGATCTGGTGGGTTTGGAGGTAGGAGTAGGACCGACCATATCCGATGGTTCATGTCAAATAGTATTTTTTAATCCCCTTTTATAACTTGTTAAGTTGCTATCTTTGAAATTTCCTTTGCTATAACATATATATGATTCTTGTTTGTGCTTATCTCATATTTTTGTGGTTTTTATGCATTTGCCGCAAAAACAATGTGTAAGAGGCTGCTTGTGCTTGTTGCCAACTTGATCTTCTTTCTATTATTGTTAGACAAAATACAGTTCTTCATTAAATTCATTTCCAACTAATAGCTTCTATGTATATTTATATATGTGCGCGCGCATTGCACCTAAGAGATTTTTTGCACATTTTTCTGATGTTTATTGAGTAAAGATAAGGATTTTAAACGCTGTTCATATTACACAATATGACTGATTGAATGATCAAGGTAGAGGATTTAAAACAAACCAAGAGTTCCTATGTTTAAACCATATCCTGTAATGGTAAACTATTGTCTTTTGGAAAAATCATCTGAAAGTCCTATGAATTTCGTCTAATTTAGCGTGAAAGAAGAAAGACATCAAATTTAAAACCGTCAGATAAGGAGAAAGGGCCTCAGCCATTTCAGGGGTATTTGTGTAATCATAAGTTTATAAAACACTAAAAGTTAAATTCTAATAAAAAAAACATTATTTAATTAGCTAAAAAATATGTAAATAGCTACTTTATTCAATGTTAAAAAAATAATTTTTAACGTGTTGACAATTTTAAACGCAAAGTTACTAACTCCGTTTTCATCAATTCTTTACATTCACTTTTCACCGCAAACCAATAAAATCACACTTTTCACCCATACCAATTCAGAAATAATAATGAATAATACTTAACGTTTTACAAAATTTACTTTTTCATCAACATTAATAAAGAAATAATTATAAACAATTACAAAACTTACTATAAATGGAAATGTAAACAACTCAAAAAAAATATCCAAAAAGGAAAATATAAAGAATTCATAAAAACGGATGTAGTATTTCAAAATTTATCGTGAAACACAGCGTTCATCACAATACGCTTTGTTAACTTATGCGCTTTTATGATGGAATTGCGCAAGCTATGTCACTAAAGCCGATTAAAAAAATTTAGACAAATAAGTCATTTTAGTATTTTGAAATGGTATATTGATCATCCTATATTTTAAAGACAATATAATATGTAAGTCTCCAGTTTGATTTTTATCATTTTAAATGAAAAAATCTATTTTTACTATGTAATTTACGATATTACCCACTAAATTTATTAATAACCTCCTTTATATCAAAAAAAGATTAGTAAGAGCTTTAAAAACATATCATAATTTTAATAGATAGTGTTTCTGTTATACATTATACTCATGTTATAATGCAAGTAAAATTACAAATTTTCCATGGGGAACTAAAAGAAAAATGAAAGAAAAAGAAGGAATAAAACCTAAATAATTCAAAATAAAATGGTAAAAATCGAATTATTGACACCACACAATTTTTATAAGGTAGTAGATTTTAAAATTAAAATTCATATGTTAAAAAGGGGAATTGAGTGGTGGATCAAAGGTCCTATCATTCTTTATGGTGAGCTACAATAGTTCCGTGCCAAAATGGGCCCTTCATAGTAATTAAAAGACCCTTGTTTTCTTGTGTAGGGCAGTCAAGTTGGAGAACTTTTTTTTTTTTAATAATTTCTAATTAATTTTTAAGGTGACGTTATTTTCAGAATAAATTTTACTAATGTTAGCGTTATTATCATTTTGTAAGTATAAACTAATGTTAGCATTATTATCATTTTATAAGCGTAAATTTATCTAATTATCTACTTAGTCGTTAGCAAATTCTGTTACGAAAATAGTACTGCTATTTTATTTTTTTTATTTATTTAAAAATATTATTATTATTATGAATTTTTTAAAATTTCAAACTTAATCACAATAAGGAATAATGGACAAAGAAAGCCACCAAAATGAGTGCTTCTTTGTCTTTTTCATTATTATTGTTATTTTTGTCAAATACCACTTTAAGAAGAAAACTAACTCTTCTTAAGTACAAAGACTAATTGTGATATATGATTTTTTTTTTATTTTTTTGCCAAAAATATGGAATATGATTATTTATAAGAAGAAAAACCCTTTTGTTTCCATTTTGATTGCCCCATTGCATTACCACAATCAATGGACTAGCTAGTTTTTCGGATTCAATTGCATGTCTTAATCAATATGCAAAAAAATTGGGAACAAAAGTTGGAAAAGAAATAAAGGGGAAAAGAATCGTTTACACTAGACTCAGTTCAGGATATCATATGTAATTTAATAAATAAAGTATTAATTGACAATTTGGCAATAAAGGGAGATTAAAAAGTAGAGTCCTTTGAAAGAGAATGAAGTCCGTTTGATTTAGTTGTTTGTACCGACAGATATCTGATAGCGGTTATTGATAATTGATAGCGGATAGCTAATTCAGGTTAGTATTTGTTAAAAATTCAGTAGCGATTGTGGTTATAATGTGAAATTACCAATAAATGGTATAATTATAATTATATATTAAATATTAATTTTTATTTTATTTTTAATATTTAATATATTATGTAAAATGTTAAATTAAATTATTATTAATATTATTTTAAAAAATATATTATTATTATTATTATTAAAAATATTATTTAATAATAATTTAAAAAATAATTTAATTTAATATTATTTTGATAAAGTTAATATGGTCCAAATATGAATTAGCTATCAGTTGTAATGAAAAAATTTCGGATAAGAGCTTATTGAAACAGCATATATTTAAGATTCTCAACCCCCTATCAGTAACTGATTTTAGAATTTACCAAACACTTAAACTCTAACAATTGGTGCATAACACCTATCAACTGTAAGAAAAAATTAAACCAAACGCTTCTAAATAAGCAAATATTTAGTTAGCTTTTTTAGAAGATTGAAAACAAATGTTGTGAAATTTTAAAAAAGAAAAAACCTCTAAGCATGCTGAGGCATATTAGTAATCTTGATATATTCATTTCAATTGGAATCATGAAAGATACATGAGATCGTGCTTTGCGATCTCATGAATCATGATACTCATCTCCCTTCTCTTACCTTTTTTTGTAAACCCTAACCGCTCTTTTTTATTAGATTTTGAGCATGGTGAAACTCTTTTTCTTGTTCTTTTCTATTATTTGTTTAGTTTTTATTTTTCTACAAAATAAAATTTAACTTTGTGTCTGTTTGAATGAGATTTTAGTTTAAGTCCTTCATTTTTCTGAGGGTTGTGTTCATCTTTTAAGTGAAGTTTCATTCTTTTTCATTAGAATTTAGTTTTTGGCGTGTTGGATTATTGGTTGTTTGAGTTATTTTGTTTATTGAGAACAAGTGCAATAAGAAGTAAGGATTTGGTCTTTGAGCATGGATTAGAAGCTGGGATACAAGATTCATTGAAAAACTCAAGTATCGAGTGTTGGTAATAGATTGTCACCGAAAAGACCAATGAATCGAACAGTAAGCCAAATTGCTGCCGAGTTGAGCGAATTTAAGAGAAATTGGAAACAAAAGTTGGAAAAGAAATAAAGGGGAAAAAGAATCATATACAATAGACTAAATTCACGAGATCGTATGTAATTTAATTAATAAAATTATTAATTGACATTTGACGATTGAGTAAGACTGATTTGTAAAATAAAGGGGAAAATCAGTAAATAATAATAATAGTAATAATAATAAAATCAGTAAATAATAATAATAGTAATAATAATAAACACAACGGACAGCCCCCCACCTACTCCCCTCTCTCACCTCTCTCTCTAAAGCCTAACCGTTCTTTTTCATTAGTTGTTCTTTTCTATTATTTGTTTAATTTTTATTTTTTCTCTCAAATAAAATATAAATATGTATCTGTTTGGATGAGATTTTAGTTTGAATCCCTCATTTTCTGACTTTTAAGAGGTTTTCGTTCTCTTTCATCGGAGTTTAATTTTTCACATGTCTGATTATTGCGTTTGGTTGTTTGAATTATTTTGTTTATTTGAAACAGATGTAATAAGAGGTAAGGATTTATTTTTTGAGCATAAATTGGAAGCTAACGTTAGAAAACCCATTGAAAGACTCAAACGTCGAGTGTCGGTCATAGATTGACACCAAAAAAGATCAATAAATCGAACAGTAGACCGAATTGCTACCGAATAAAGCGAATCTAAGAGGTATCAAATTCATGTAATATATACATTGAATTTATACTATTTTTCTAATGAATGAAATATTT
Source organism: Croton laevigatus (assembly GCA_949640765.1). Taxonomy (NCBI): domain Eukaryota; kingdom Viridiplantae; phylum Streptophyta; class Magnoliopsida; order Malpighiales; family Euphorbiaceae; genus Croton; species Croton laevigatus. The sequence continues at coordinate 4,019 of CATIWJ010053391.1, read as the reverse complement.
ATTTTTCCAAAAAATAAAAACACAGTGAAAGCATTTTATAATATGATTTAGATTGATTTGCTTTAGAGATAATCTGATTGAATCTCACTAGATTTTCCCAACTAGAGTTATGTCAAATAAGAAAATGAATCTTTCTCCACTAATTTTCTTGGGTTCTCATAAAAGTAGAGAAAAGCTTAAAAGTTCATTTCCTACATCAGCTTTGCTTATCAGCACTATGATTATTACCATGTAATATGCATTTCATAATCACAATACATTAGCCTTTTCAACATATATTCTTCCATAAGGAACTCCTTACTTATAGTAAGTAATAATTAGCTTTATCACATTGGCTTGATATCATCTACTTTTTAGTAATAAAGAGACACATTTAACAAAATAAAACCAACGAGTTGAAGTTTTATGACTTCCTTGTACAACGGACCAAAATCTTTTGATTTTGTACATGAGATTACTTGATAGAGATATCAAAGTGTAGATAAGTATACTTCTCTAAATCTAATCAAATCTAATGAAATCTTAATTAATCAAATTAATTAACTAACTATTAGTTGAATTTATTAAAAGTAAGGAGCAAGCTTCAGCACAGTTGGTTAAGGCGCTGAGCTTTTTTCTACAGAGCCGGATTTGACTCCTACCTCCTCCTCTCTTTAGATTAGAATAGATTTAGGGATATCTATGTTTTAAAAAAAAAATATTATTAAAAGTAAAATCTTTTTACTAATATTTGTTATTAAAAGTTGAAGGGGAGTTTTAGCGCATCGATAAAGTTGTTTTTACATAACCTTGATTACGGGTTCGAGACGTGGAATCAACTTCTTGCTGTAAATACAGAGTAAAGCTCCCTATATTTATACCTTCGAATCATGTGGAATGCCTTTGTGCATCGAAATTTTATATATATATATATACAATGCAGTGACAACCTAATAAGGCCAAACAAGATTTTCATTTGACCAATTAAAGTTTGCTACACATCACACCAATCCATTTCAACATATTCAGATCACACATTATTAGTGCACCAATAGTACCTTTACATTTTTCTCAGATAAATAAGAATTCAATAATTTTTATAAATGAATTCACATTTCATATAAATTTATAAGGTTTCCTCCTCCTCCTCCTCCTCCTCCTCCTTCATCATCATCATCTTCTTCTCCTACTTCTTCTTCTTCTTCTTCTTTATTACTACTACTATTGCATGGAAAATTATTATTCTTCTGCTGCTTCCTCTTCTTCTTCTTCATTTCTGCCTGTAAATTTCCCTTGTACAGAATGGCAAAATCCTTATTATAATAATATTTTTCCAAATAATATTCAAGAATCTGGACATGGGTTTCCATTTTCTTGGTCTAATTCTATTCAACTTCATGAAACTAAAGAAGATAAAGCTGCTTCTGTTTCAAAAAGCCATAGCCAAGCTGAAAAAAGGCGTCGAGACCGGATTAATGCTCAACTTGGTGTTCTTAGGAAACTCATTCCTAAATCTGATAAGGTACTATTCTCCCCCCCCATTTAATTCTTTGTTTTTTCATCTTCCCTTTTTTTTTTTTTTTTTTGAATCTTATTTTGAAAATTCCAATTATTGGTAATTAATTTAATTTTTTTTATGATAATAGAAATATCAAGATTGGTTTTTCATATAGAAGAATTGGAAAATTCAACTCAATTTTTGTTAAAAATGGTTCAGAATAGCTATAAAAATGATTAACTAACATCAAAATATACTATTCTTAATTAATTTCTTGATTAACAGATGGACAAAGCAGCTTTATTAGGATGTGTAATTGATAATGTCAAAGATTTAAAAGAAAAAGCAATGGAAGTAAGCAAAAATATTACAATCCCAACAGAATTTGATGAAGTTACAGTAGCCATTGATGATTCTAATAATAATAAAAATAATAAAAACGTATTCGTCAGAGCCACCCTTTGTTGCGACGACCGGCCGGAAGTATTTTCCGAGCTAATTCAGGTGATCGACGGCTTAAAACTCAGTATAGTAAGAGCTGATATTGCAAGTGTAGGTGGAAGAGTTAAAAATATATTACTACTTTGCAATAAAGAAGAAGAAGAAGAAGGAGGTAATGTCGTTTCATTACTTGGTGCTATTAAACAAGCACTTAATGTCGTTTTGAGTAGAATTTCTTCTTCTTCTATGCCTTCAAATTATCGTATTAGAAGTAAACGGCAAAGGTTCTTTCTCCCTTCTCATCAACAATAATTCTTATTACATGACAATATTTGGTAAGTCCTAATATAATATGATTGTAATTGTGTTGTATGAATTTGTAAATACACACAATTAAATTACTGTTACATTATGTTACGTTTTATTAGACATTGCTGGATATTTCTGAATTGCAAAATAGGAATGAAAGATGTTAGATTTTTTTTTAACAAAATGAAAGATGTTAGATGACTCATATATATATATATGATTGTTGTATGATATATAGTTATGGGTGTTTTTTTTTTGGTACATTTTTTAAACTTTTTGAGGGAAATGTATAGTTTTTTAAAAGGATAAAGATATTTTTTTCGCCAGACAAATATCTTATCCATGATTTTGATTTTGTTTTTTTAATAGCAAGGTAGATTATTTATTTGAGTCTCGAGATTAATTTCAGTGGTATACAGTTGCTTAAAATTTAAATCTATATTATAAATTAAACATAAAATAATTAAAATAATTTTAATTTTCAGTCATATAAAATTTATAATATAAAGTTAATTTCTGTAAATTATAATTCACTAAAATTGATCTCTAAATTCAGTATAAATAAATTATTGTGCGAATAAAAAAAAAAATCAAAATGGTGAAGTTGTATGGAAGGTTCTCGTTGGATAACCATAGAAATGCTCTTTTTTAAACGGCTTCAATTATTATTATATTATAGGGTTGGCTTGTTGCTTGCTTTAGAGGGTAAAATATTGAATTTTAGGTATAATAATATATATTATATTGATCACTTTTTGCTTTCCTTAAATCGACTTTACTTAGATAGGGTATCTATTGTGGGTGCCATTTCAATCACTAAGAAATTAATTATTGAGAATTTATTAGTTTAATAATGAACATTAAGAAGATTTGCAATGTAGTTAGTAGAAATAACTAATAAAGGATAAAAAAAATTCCATAATTGTCAATCAAGATTTGACAATATTATTTGGGAAACTAGAAATAGTATTTTAAATGCATCATATTAATAATAAGAATGAGCATGATATAAAAAAAATTTAAAAATTTTGATTATTTTAGATCTATTTATTTTATATTTAATCGATATATTTTAAATTTCAACTAATTAAATTCAATTCAATAAGCGTCATTTCTATTTATTGATCGGGGCTAATTAACTAGCTTTGCGAGATAATTATGAGTATATGTAGCAGTAATGAGTTATTAAACAAAACAATCTATTCGAGTTGGGACTTTTAGTTGCGCTATCGGGCACAAAATAGCTAAAAGCAATTCTTTATAAAAAAAAAATTCTACAAATCAAAAGTTGAGGTAGTTGCATTTTCAATATATGGAATTGATTAATTTTAATTGAGGTTGTATAATTAATTATAAAAATTCAATTCTTATGAGCATGGAATATACTATAGTATATGAAGAAAAAATATTAATTTTCTAAGGGACATGAATAATAAATTTTGATTGCAAAATATTAAATATTTAACTTTATAGAAAAAAAAAATAAAGCCTATATATGTGATGATGATCTATTGATTTATATGTCTTGTGAGCAAATTGTATAATGGAGAATTAGTCAATGAGTGGGCCAATTGACATGTATGTGATTTCATGTCAAAATTCCCATCAAATATAATATTTGAAAGAAAGTAACTATTAATATTTTGTATAATATCCTAATGAGAATGACATTTATATTTAGTGCATACAACCACTAGGATCTAAGTTTGTTTTGAAAAAGAAAATAATAAATAAGATAAATAAGTCTACATATTGACTTTATTTTTTATTTCCTTTCCTTCACGTACAATTC
>CATIWJ010053390.1:0-10119 GCA_949640765.1 Croton laevigatus | reverse complement strand
AAAAATAATCAAATGGAATTAACGCTCACGAATCATATCATAATTTATTTCATGCTCCACCCTAGACGCAAATAAATTTAGCTCATTTTTATCATTTTAATTTTAAAGCATTCAAGTGGACAACGGAAATAAAAAATAATCAACACTGTAAAATCAAATCATTTCACACAATAATTCTCACTTCAATCTCAATCCAATAACAACAAATACTTTAATCAATAATTCAATCTCGACCAAAACATTAAACCAAAATTCAATTTATTCAAAATAATTCCACACCCAACTCGATCAATTAGACAAAACAATCTCAGCATTAGATTCAAACCACACACAAGATAAAAATCAATTATCCAACACTACAACTTCCTCAACCAAAATCAATTCAGATAATTAGTTCAAAACTAAATCTCAATCCAATTACATAATGTATATCAACTCATCATCAATAATAACAATCAATAGAAACTGGTTCACCAATAATATTTCAAATTCAACAGCAACCATCAAAAGTAACAAGAAATAAAATTAAGGAAATAAACCAGATTTGAATTGCAGATGAAGATCCAGCCGACGTCCAGATCTGCGTCTACCACCGGTCCAGCGACTTGCTCAGATCGCCGGTCAGTCTTGTCTCCCTCTGGTTCCACTTGCTTCCTATCGTGCCTCAGGTCCAGCTGCTGCTTCAAATCATATTTAGCAGTCCAGGAGAAAAGCTCAGCCGTTTATCCAGCCCCGTCGTTTCAGATCGGCACCAACCCAGTTCCAGATCGCCGTCCAGCTGCCTCTGGCTGCCGTCCAGCACTCCCCTCAGCCCGTGTTCTTCGTTATTCTTCCCCCAATTTCCAGCTCGTGTCTACTGTATATCCTCCCTCTTTCTCGTCTTTCTCGAGTCCGGAGCCCAAGAAGAAGATCTCCCCGTCGCCGGTCGAGACCACCGCCCAGGACCCAGCCGCTGCACCTTCGTTCGTCCACCACCTCTCGTGATTCCTCCCCCAATTTCCAGCTGCCTCCCTCTGGTTTTATCTACAGTGTTTCTTTTCTTTTCTTTAAATTTCCAATCGTGCCCCTTAATCAGCTGCTTCCTCTTTTATTTTCTTTACCCAAAACGCACAAGATGGTTGTGTTTTGGGTAAAATAATCAATCAAGCTCCTCAGCTTCTTTCATTCATAAAATCAACCCATAAATTTATATAGTATTCTTCTATCGCCCAATACTTGTCTCTTTTCCTTTTTTTTTTTTAATTTTATTTTGCAAAATTAACCAATTACAACATGAAATTGAAAATGTAGATTATTAGTGCTAAAATTAATAATTAACCACCAAAGATATGAAAATTAAGCAATAAATCTCAATAAACAAATATAATTTTAGCACAAAACACTATATTAGTATTTTTAGCCAAACAGTTCTTGAGTTTTAGCACATCTGCCAAAATACGATGGTAAAATAGTATTTATAACCAAAACCTAATGCTAAAATAGTATTTATCCCTTATTATTTTTAGAAAATTACTAAATAGGACTTAAAATACTTAAATTACTAATCCGACTCCATTCTTCAAACCATTCAAAAATTGAGGGTCTCACAAGGTGCCAACCTAGTTATGATCGATTGGTGCATCTACTGATCCTGGCATTATTAATAAAATTAATGTTTCAGGAATTTTTTCTCCTAAAGTATGAATGCACCTCCATTAAATTGATTGTGATCCTGCAGAAAACACCTTCTTATTGATAAAGATCATGAATGGAATTCACAAATTTGACACTAAAAGCTGCAGATGAGCACGATCCTTTGATCGTCCCTCTGGGGCACAAATAAATTATGGATGAGCACGATCCTTAGATCATCCTTCCATAATAAAAGTAAATTATGGATGAGCACGATCCTTAGATCGTCCATCCATAGTATAAGTAAACTATGAATGAGCACGATCCTTAGATCGTCCATCCATAGTACAAGTAAACTGTGAATGAGCACGATCCTTAGATCGTCCCTCCATAGTATAGGTAGAACTATGAATGAGTATGATCCTTAGATTATCCATCCATAGTATAAGGAGACTATCAGTAAGCACGATCCTTAGATCGTCCTTCCAGGGCACAGTTAGACTAAGGTTAGGTATGATCTTTAGATCGTCCTTCCATAATTCACAAAGACAGTGATACTTAAAACATCCCTACACAACACACTAAGCAGGCTTAAACACAACCTCCAGACCGTCCCTCATTGAGAAGCCTACAAAAGACTAAGTGTTATAAAACAAGTTATGCAGGACATCAAAGCAAAGAGAAGTTTTCATTCCAACAAAATTTAGTTACAAGTGAGGCGAGTCGAGGAAGCTCGTACATTACCCCGTAAAAAAAAAGGAAGAAGAATAGTCACGTAGAGCCTTTAAGATGCCTCGGTGTCAACAGGCTCGTCGCCCCTAATGGCAGCTCCTCCTTTAGGAAGCTCAGCTTGGCTCTCCTACTCGGGGTTTGACACGGTGACCTCAGGCTCTTGTACAGTGGTCGATAGATCAGAGTGAGTAGGGGAACTGATAGCATCCTCTTCAGGATGATCATCTTCAACGTCATTAGGAGGGCTTTGAGAGTGAAGATCTCCGGATCAGGTTGGATTTCGACTAATGATTGGGCTTCCTCGCCAAATCGACTTACAGCTTCTTTGACTATCTGGTCTCGGAAGGCAAGCATCCACATGGCATTATTGTTCTCAACCTGATCGAGATCCTTCTTGGACTGTGCCTTTTCAGTAGCCAGGGCGATCCTTGCCCCTTTCTAGCAAGACCCAAGTTCTCATTTGAGACTCCCCCTCTGTTGCCTCAGGCTCTCAAGCTCGAGCTACATCACTGTTGTTGCAGCAGCGTGCTTTTCATCTTTGCGAGTCGCTTCCTTCACCAGCTCATCCTTTGCCTGCTGGAGCTTCTCGCAGGCTTTTTGCGACATGGCCAATTCAGTTGACATCGTCGTGGCCTCACAAAACATCGCTTCGGCCGCCTACAATAACAGATCAAATTGATAAAATAACAAACTCCACCATAAATGGCAAACGATTCCAGAATAGGACAATAGATAATACTAGAAGAGCATGGTTCAAACCAGCGGCGACCTGGTAACGTCGAGGCATCTCTTTAAATTTTTTCTTGTTCAAGGGCAAAACCATGGACTTGTCGGCCAGATCCAGGTTGTACAAGCTGGCACTTTCTCCATAAGTCTTCTCAGCATATCCTACTATGGACATGCCCCCTTCAGCAGACTCTTGGTCTGCTTGAGTTTCAGTCCGGGGACATTTTTTAACAGTGCGAGCTTGGGTACAGGCTCCGATCTCTTTGACGGTGCCTCTTGTGTTCGGGGTGAGGCCAGGGATGAGGCTGGCGTGTCTTTCGAGCTCTTCCCCTTAGAGCCCCCCGGGACCTCTTCTCTAAGGCCCTCATCTTATCAGCGATGTTAGACATGCCTACACATATCAGAGAATGATGTTATATTTCTACTAACAAGAGAAGTTCGAATGTATGTAGAAATAAGTACAGCGTTCAGGGTTCATGCGATTTCCCGAGGCATCCAGCACCGTCCCCGAATACCGATTCTCGACCATGCACTTAGCGTCAAAAACCCCATTCTATACTGCTTTCAGTAAGCTTTGTACATGGTCGACTTCTTGATCTCTAAGGGGATCGAGATCATTCCCCTTAATTGACACAACCGACCTATTCTATTCTTGTGGCACTTTTGTAAGGGTCGAGTGTGTAATCAAGAAGTACTTTGACTTCCAGATCCCCTTAAGCGATGAAGGCAGGCTGAACATCTTCTTGTTCCCTTCAGCTTACAGATGGTTATTGTTAAACCTCTTAGTCGAGATCATTCTGTACAGCTCTAGTACTTCCCATACCTTCAGGATGAACCCCCAATGTGATGCCAATATTTGGAAAGCCCAGAGAATTCTCCATGCATTGGGATGAACTTGGGTGATGTTCATCCCATGGACATTGAGGAAGGCGATGTCCATATCAGACATTGGGAACCTTAATCCTGCTACTAGATCTTCTAAATAGACGACCCTGCCATCGCCCTCTGGTGTTTGATTTGCCCCTTTGTTAGGGTCAGGAAGGGAAGGAAGAAGTCTTCTGGGATCTTATATATTATCTGAATCTCCTTCAGATCCTCTTGTGTCAAAAAGCTTGGGGTCTCCTCTATGGGATGTGTTTGAGATGGGGTCTTCCTTGTTCTAGACCCTTCTCCAGGGGTTTCGCTCCCAGATTGGGGGCGACTTGACTCTTTAGTGGGAGGAGCAGCCATTTATTTTTTATGAAGATTTTTGTAGGGAATGATTGACGAAGGTTGGATGATCTTAGGGTGGCTGGAGGAACCCAGAAGTTTGTGTTTCGTTCTTCTTCTAGATAACGGAATCTCGTCGGATTCTTCAAACTCGTCGATTAATGTGTAAGGCTTTTGAGGTCTGGAGGCCCTCTCCGATTGATGATGCGGTGTTTTGAGGCAGGAGGAGTACGGCTATCGAATAGTTCTTGGTTGGAGAACTGGGTGGTAGACGATACTGTTAGATTTTGGGAATCGCTCATGTCGCTCATACTTTACCTTATACAAATCTTAAATGAAATGGAAAGAAAATGTAGAATTTAAAGGGAAAGGTGTGAGAAATCTCTTCCTGAGAATGAGAAAGGTAGAGATGCTCTTAAATGTTGGCCAGAGACTCTGGAGGTTTTCATAGAGTTTTGGTAGAGTTTCTATAGCAGAATAAATCAAGTAAATATTTTGAGTCAGTTACTCTCTCTCATTTATAGGCGGAGGTTGAAAAAGGGAAGCGACAGGGACATTTCCAGAAGGTGCCACGTGTTGAGCAGTGGGCATTAGGCGGTAAAAAGCCTGCTTTGAAAATGTTCACCCTAGGAAATTTTTGATGGCCTCGTTCAACCTTATTAAGTTTGCATATGGATTTTGGCATCGAGAGTTCGGGATCAGTCGAAGAGAAACATACCCTCAATTTTTTACTAAGGGACTTGATGGGGGGACATGTGATGATATGGCTCATAACGGGTCAAACTCACACAACCATGGTTGCCAAATAATCTGGTTTAGGTCATCTCCCATAGCTTATCCTGGGCCTTGTCCAGATCTACGAGGGGTCGTCCAAACTTTTGACAGGCTACGGAATTGCGATACATTGGCTTAGGGCATCATCCTTAGTGCCACATTATCCCTATAAGGGCATCGTCTTGAAAAGGGAACGTCTTGTGACCTAAGGGTTAGCTCACCTATCCTTCATCTAAATAGATCCTGGATTATTTATAGTGTTCTACCATGAGGAGGAATCCTTCTCCTACCTTTCAGGGATAAAGTCGGTGAGTTATCTTCCATAAATACTCCCTAGGGTTTTTCGGTTAAAGGTATTCTATCCAACCTATTCTCCTTTATTTAATTCTTATAATCTCCATCGATTAGTGACTGACTTAAGCATTGAAGCGGTTATCGCCAGGCAGTCCCAATCTTTTTTTATGTTGTTTGCAGGCTAGCTAGCTCGTGAAGATTCAATCCTCTTGCACCCAATCAGTGGTCCTTGGTGTGTCTTGGGTTTTTTTGACCGTGAGACATCAATAAGAAACTCATCAAATCCGTACAAGGTGACCCTAGGTTAGGCCTCTTAAAGTATAAAATCTATAGCATTGGTTGACTCAGAAATAACCAAAAAGGAGTATATTAAACTCAACCTATGCATGTCAATGGAACTAAAAGGTTATTAGGCTTAACGAGTTCAAAGAAAACTTGTCTTGATCGAAAGACAAAGAATTGAATCCGAAGAATACTAGGGTGTTTTTAGCCATGTTTGCAGTTCAGTTTTGAGTCTTTATAGTATTATCTTTCTTATGAGCATTTCATCGAGCACTTGTTAGTTAACAAGCTTTCCCAAGAAGGTGGTCTAGCCTATAACATCCTAATTTCTATTATATGAGAAAAACACGATAATTCAATTTAATTATCAGTTGGCAATGGTATGTAACTTATCCGGAGTTTGCGATAATGGCTAGAAACCATGCAAATAGTAGGGGCATTGAACCAATTTTGAGTAATTTTTAGATTAAGATAGAAGATGAATTTCAAGAAGTGTAAAACATGAATGTTGTAGCCTAATATGTCTAGAACATCCCTGAAAATCAGTTTTGACAAATTCTACAAAGCTAGGGAGTTATGCATGTTCAAATAGAACCTACACAAAGGGAAGTTTTAAGCAAAACATGAGACTTTAACCTAAATTTCGGACTACTAGATGACCTGGTTTGTAAAGTACAAAACATAAGAGTTGTTTCTTTATGTGTTAGATAAATTTAGAAATTAAAACCACTATATCTGAAGCTGTATGGACAAATATGTGGTTGATTTATTAGATAGTACAGATTGCCTCTGGCAGTGCAAAAGGGTCGGACAGAAAGCATCGTCAAAAATTATGCACCACTTAAATTAATCTGAAATTTTGAAACAATGTAGCCTTAGATGTCTAATTTCATTTGGCATAAGAATTATTAAATTTGGAGTAATATACGAAAAGATATTAAGAAAGAAAGACAGCATGGTCAAAGAAGAGTACCAAAGGAACCTAAAGAGGACCTAAATGGAATTTTTCCAAAGGATAAGGATAATTATATAAAATTAAAATTAAGTGTCGGAGATTGTTAATAGTGCCAATATCCAACCTTATGAGTGAATTCTCGAGAATAATTATGTTATAACGCTTTTAACGTTGCGCCATAATTTTTCTTAAAAACGCACGTACGAAGGTCATTTTGTCAAAAGGGGCTAAATTATAATTTAGGGAAGATGAAGGATTAAGAAGTAAAAGAGGAATAAGGAGATGACAAGTGGAAGTCATCTTGTCCATTGGCCTGATTGGGTTGGCCCAATCTTGACCATAAAAAATTAAGAGAATTAATTAATTGAAAAAGAAATTAATTTTGGGGTATAAAAAGGGGAAGAAGGGAGGTGGAAGGAGAGAATTTCTTGGATTTCTCTTCCCCCTACCCGTCCACTTCTTCAAGTGAGGCCAAAGAGAGAAAACTCGTCTTCAAGGTGAAATTTCAAGAGCTAAAGTGAGGATTTAGGATTCCTAAGCAAGATAATCTTCTCTTATTTATTTGTTTTATAGTTTAATTAGTAAATAAGTAGAAGAGATGATGAGGTTTGTATATGGAATTGGTAGTTAGATGATGGAAATGAAAGATAGTGATCAAATGGTTAGAAGTGAAAGTTTGCATGAGTAGTTGTTAGATCAGTTCCAAACCAATAACTTCCACATGATTTTTAACCACAAAAATGATGTTATTTGATTAAGTAGTAGGAGACATAATTGTAGCCCTTGAAGTTAGCTATCCATAGCATTTTGAACTACCTTATTTGGATTTAGGAATCAAAAGTTATAGCAAAAATAGTAGAAGATGTGCAGGCTGGAGTAGACAATCGGGACAGCAGGGCTTTCCTGTGTTTAAGAAATTTTTAGACTATGATAGAGAATGATTTTAAAGGAGTATAAAATATGAAATATGTAGGCTAACTTATCTACGTTGACCCTGTAAAACATTTTGCACAAAAATCAAATGAGTAAAAAAGTTATACTTAGATGAATAGGACTAGTGCTCTGTGCAGACCCAAAATTAGAAACATAGCTTTGGTATGTATTTTGTCTAGCTTAACAACATAATTTGGGTAGATGATAAAAGAAAAATTATCCCCTTTTGAATTAGAAAACTTTAGAAGCTAAAAGCAACTCAATTGGACTTATAAGGAAAAAGATATGGTTAAAATGGTACTAGGCATGCACTCTAAAACTCTGAGTCTGGATATAATTTGCAACTTTAGCTCAAATTTTGTAATTTGATGTCATGGTAAAAGATATTTTTATACCCATATATGTTAGATAACTATAAAACTAAGAATCATTTCATTTAGACTCAAAATGAAAGAGATATGATTAAATTAGTATTCTGTGCGCAAGCAGAAGAGGGCAGACAGTAGGAGTGGATTAGAAATAGTGCCAGAGCTTACATGTAGATCTATTAAATTTGAAATCAATATGAATTGTATTAAAATGTGTCTAGTTTAAATAAAATCAAGAATCATCTTGATTGGGGCTGTATAAATAAAATTATGAATAAATTAGTGAGTAGTGCACAGGAATCGACACAAAGTCGGGTTTGGTAAATCTGTGCTGTTATGATGCCATGTTGTCCATTGTTTGCTATATGTATTAACTATAATTATGTTGCGTGAATTTACATTTAGAAGAGTAAAGTACCCACCGAATTAGTAGCTCAGCAAGTTTAGTGTATGCTAAACTTGTAGGTTCATGGAAAGATGTAGAAGGAACCAGAATAGTCAGGTAGCATTAGGCACCAGAAGCACTTAGAGTGGCATATTCTTAGAAAGAATACTCAGAGTTTGGAAAGAGCACCAAAATAAAAGGAGAAAAATTTTATAAGATAATGTTCTCTATACCAAGTAGCATCAGTTGTTGTACACTTAACTCGGCTAGTAGTAGTCGGGTTAAGGGGTGTTACATTGCCTGAACCATTGCTACCCATGAGAACAAGTGCACTACCACCCAGAATAGATACATTTTCATTTTGCAAGGTTTACTGGATGTTCCTCGTGCCAAGAATTCAAGGAATCGATGGTCTTTGTAAGGTCGCTGAGCTTTTAAGAATAGAAGAGGGGTTTCTGGTACCTTAGCATAGAGAATTAATGGCAGATTCTCATTTAGATAGAGATAATAAGGTCTAGAGATAAAGATATTTGCAAAATCGTTGGAGGGATAAATAAATCAAAAAACAGAGAACAGGTCCTAACGAGTATACAGAAGCAAGCAAATGAAAACCCAAACATCCGCATAAAACCCTGACCATGAACCTGAACACCTTCTCTTAAACCAGAAACCCTTTCACAAGCTTGCAAAAGAAAAGTGAAGATATAATTATTGGGTATTACACAGCTTCTCAACAAAGATGAGTAAAAGACGACAACTTTAAGCGGTGATTTGAATTTTGTAAAGTAACGGATCATGTTATTGGAAGCAAAAATAGTTGGTTTGGAGAGTGTTTGGTAAATTGCGAAAGAATAATCAAATGGGGTTGATGGATTGATAGTCAGGAAGGTAAGGAGATAACCCATGAGAGATGGATTGCATGACAGACCAGAGATGATGATCCGGGCATGGGTTTTCTTGGTATGAGAGACTGATGGGGAACCATTAGATTAGAGAGCGCATAAAAAAAAATAAAATAAGAAATTAGAAACCGAGAATGGATAAGATGATAACCTAATTCATTGATTAGGTTCCTGAGTCTCCATGTTGTTAAGCTTGTAGGCTAAACTTCTCAAAAAATCGAAGCTTATAGGGAGAAGAATAAGAAATTAAAAAAAATGAAAGAGTGGATAATTCTTCATTAAATCGGAGAATCAAACTACATGGAGGCGTTTTTAAGAAATCTAAAGGGAAAAAGGAAAGAATCGAAGAAAGAGGACCAAAAAAAGTGATGAAGAATCGACAAAAATGGAGAAGATCAAGGATTAGGGGAATAGATTTCAGAATACAGGTCACAGAAAAGAGATTTGAAAGTGTCATGCTAAGATTGTCAATGGACCAGAAAAAAAAGAAAGGAGACTGCCTTCTTCAGGAAGAAGACCGAAATCTAAAGGTGAGCCGGAACTGGCCTTCCATGCTCACCACATCACTGAAGACTTATGTGTTGAGCTTAGTTCATCCATCGCTTGGAGAGGCTCTATATAATAGTTCCTTCCACTGTTGGCCAACAATGGAAGGTAAGGTGCAAGTATGGTAGATGGCGTGCAGGCATGGGTTTGAGGGTATAGGCTGACAGTACATGGTCATGGTCAACTATATTCAGTGGCGGACCCAGAAAATATATACAGGGTGGGCGAATATCATTTACCATTAGATGTTGAAGATCAACAGCATAACATTCGAAACTCATCACCGCTGTCGATTGAAGTAGAAGAAAATGACGAAGAGAAGCCAGATAATTGGGTGATAAGATTTGCCAAAATTTCCTTAGCATCATATGTAAGGTTTTTTTATTTTTTGGACCCCATTGC
>CATIWJ010053386.1:0-14856 GCA_949640765.1 Croton laevigatus | reverse complement strand
ATTGAGTGGAAATTTGATTAGATAAGATAACAAAAGTGGGAAATGTTTGTTAATCTTTTTGGTGCCAATAGGAATTCAAATTCAAATGTGGTTACGGACTAACTGGGTTTACTTGTAACTTCAAAATCACACTTTCTTCATACTTTGGAGATAATAATAACAATAATGATGATGATGATGATGATTAGGCCTATCAATCAAGTCAGGTTGGGTTGGGTTCGTGTTTTGGTTAAACAAGTTCGGGTTGACTATCCCAACTATAACCTGGCTTGTTTAGATAAACGGGCAATGATTCAAATAACGGTAACGGTCGCATGTAAAGGTAACGGTAACGGACTTATCGTGATGATAAATAAATCGCAAATATTTTTTGAAAAATTGTAAAATTTTAGAATCAATATATTTTGAGGTGTTCGTGAAAAAAATAAGCATACAATAAGCATAACTAAAATACAAAAAAATTAATTATATTGTTTCACATTATAATTATACATATACTATTATAAATCTATTAACTAATACATTATTTCACATCGTAATTATACACACAATACCATATAGTTTATAAAAAGTACAAAACAAAATAAGTATTGAAAAGATAACATATATAAAATAATATCAATACCAAAAGGAGTGCCTATGAGGTGTAAAATAAAATGCACTTTCATCTTCTTGAAAATGGCACATATAGACTACATGAGGTGTAAACAAACTATTTATAAAATTAGAATGGTTGATATCATCTTCACGAGCATTTAAAGATTGAGGCTGAACAAATAGCTGACTTGAACTTGATGAATTATAATAACTTGATTCAGAACTACCAATATCATGACCATATTTATAGTTGGCAGTGGAATAAGAGCTATCATCATAACCATAATTTTTTAGATAAGATTTTTTTATTATTATATAATTTTTAGTTGTCAGTTGATTTTATTTTTACCTTTGATTATTTTTAGTATTTCGAAATAAACAAAATAAAATTACCTATCCTTTTTTCAGTTCTTTTTCTAGTTAAAATGAAATAATATATTTGTGTAATTATTAATATCATATATTCAGTATGGAAAAATGAAGCAGTCTCATAATATAAAAAGTGAAAAAGTAAAAGTAAAAGTAAATAGTTATGTGTTTTTTAGTTAATTAAATTATTTTTCTTTCAAAATCAGAGGAAATAAATAAATGAAAACATGTATATAGAGTATAGTGTATAGACATACAACTACATGATGTTCAAAATGCATAATGTTTAATAATAATAATACTAACTGTTATTTGACGGTCTGTCGCGGTAGGTAACGACCGTCACAGATACAAATTTTAATAACAGTTAAAAAACGGTAAATAACATAACGGCTACCTTAAAAAACTTCAAATAACGGTCGTTACGTTTAAAACCATGTAAACGGGTTGAAAATCTGAACCTTAACCTGATCTTATTAGGTTCAGGTCGACCTGAAAACGAACATGTTAGACTTGATCATCATTGGCAGAAGAATATTCCGGTCGACGGAACAAAGCCAAAAAATCCAAAACTCGCCGGATTTTAAATCAAAGCACACCAGCAGCTTCGTATCACTGCCCATAACACAATCCAACTTTAGTTTTAATTGATTTAATGCACAACCAACGAAAAACAACAAAAACAATCCGGATTTCTCGTCGGAAAATCAATATCTGAAAAACGCAACCAGTCTAACCAATCTATACATCAAAACAAAGCTTACAATGAGAAGATTCATAATGTACCCAAATCAGAGCAAGAAGGTGGCAGGAAGATGACGAATTTTGCTTTGAAACCCGGCGGTGAACAGTAACAAGAATAGTTCCGTCGCCTTCCAGCCACGCGTAAGTGGTGCTGTTGGTAGGCGTGTGGCAACAAGAGGATCAGCGGTGGCCACGATGACGATGTTAACAGCCGCCATCTCTCTCTTCCTCCATTTTTCTTTGTTTCTGCGTTCTCTCTTTATTTTTTTTTCTTCAGTTATATCTCATCTCTCTCTTTTTTATAGTATACTACTAAAGCATTTTTTCCTTAGAGATTATGGTTTTAATTCTTTATTAGTTTGAATCTAAAATCCTAATCAGCGAAGGAAGTATTTAATTAAGAGAGCACCATATAAAAAAACCAAAACTAATAATAATAATAATCGGGTTAGACAGTTTGAATTTTCGTTTGAAATTTTCAATATTAACCTAACCCATTTAATTTTAAGTCGGATTTGTGTTGACCCATTTAATTAAACGGGTTTAAAATCTCAACCCTAATCTGCTAATTTCAAGTCAAATTCATGTCGGATTATTAGGTCGGGTTAGCTTTTACCAGCCCTAATGATGATGATAATGATGATGAGAATGGTTGTGCCAGACCCAAGTTCAACTTTGGGTCAAAAATATATTATATAGAGTCGCTGTAAAAAAAATAAGGTCAAAATCACTATTTATGCAATGTTTATACACTAATTATATATTGTTTACTAAAGGATATAAGCCTCCCTACTTTTTAGGGACCTACATACCAGAATCTGGCAAGGTCGGGGATCTTAGACTTGGAAAGATGCTTGGGCCACCGACCCCCCCCAAAAGGTGACCTATCATGAGGTCTCAAGAAAGGTGCTGCTCAGAGGTAGCCTTTGGAGAGCAGTCTTCAATTCTCTACCTGGACCTCTACCTCTCTTGGGCCATCGACCTCTCATCAGAGTTAGGCCACCAACAGCCTACGTGGCACCATCTAAGCCACCTATATGCCAATACCCAGGCTACCCACATGGCACCATCTACACCGCCTCAGCCTCACTATAAATAGCTTTCAATAGCCTTAAACAACACAAGCAATGATCTTCGCTTAATAAAATAAGTACGTGACTCAGGGAATTTAACTGCCACCTTTAGACAATAGAAAGTATGCCTAAGATATGAAATGACTTAATATTTAAAAAGGCAAGCATTATTATAGTTACTTTCATTGACTATGTTAAGATGAGGTCACTAAGCTCATGTTCTATGCTTCAAGGCCCTATATTGGTTGTGCCAAATAGAGGTCATTATAAAACGTTTTATAACAAGGAAGCGTTTTATAACAACCTCTATTTGGCATAACCAATATGGGGCTATGACGCATAGAACGTGAGCTTAGTGACCTCATCTTAACATAGTCAATGAAAGTAACTATAATAATGCATGCCCTTTTCTAAGTACCAAGTCATTTCATATCTTGGGCATACTTTCTATTGTCTAAAGACGATAGCAAAATTCCCTGAGTCGCGTACTTATTTTATTAAGCAAAGGTTACTGCTTGCGTTGTTTAAGCGACCCTATTTGGCCGTATGATTTAGTAATCATGGAAATAAGGCGTCCAAAAGATGAAATTTGATATGGAAATTTTGATGAAAAATGGAAGCTGGTGATGACGATCGTAAGGTTGCCTATCATATAACTAGCTAACCTTAGGAACAGAAAATTTATGTCATATTCCCGGATTATTTCCTTAGCATATTTACTAGAGACACCAATCAACCTCAGAATTTTTATTGAATACAAAAGATTTTATGCGATATATATATTATAAGTAATGGTGCTAATTTGTGATGTTGACCTTTAGGTCACCTATTTCATATATGTGTGTGTGTGTGTGTGTGCTGAGTGCTCGGGTGTAAGCTTTATGGCGACCTCAGGGTCACTACCTGAAAAGGTCATTTTTTATAATGTTTTGGGTAGGCTTTGATATGCGACTTTACACTTAGAATATTAGATAGAGTGTAATACGATGACGACCTCAAATTTGCTAGTCATCGTTCTCATGATAAAAATGGATAGAGTCAACATATGTCAATATAATTATGCGTTTTAAGTAAAGATGTTGCAATGTTGTGTTAATATTATAGAGGCGACAATATAATGAGGAGTAACTGATGACAAGTCTCATAAAGGGTCAACCTCAAGCAACCTGTGTTGGCAAATGATCCTATGAGTATCGCCCACCTTTATGAACCTATAGCATCCTCCTACTTTAATAGGATCGCCTAGCCCTTGACTACGGATGTCACTAGAGAAATTGAGATCGTTTACAGTCGGACTTTGGGCATCGTCCCCAAAATGGCATCGTCTCCTATATGCCCGTGTCTTCATAATTACGGATGGTCTAATCAGCATCGATATAGGGTGTTTGGCACCATCTACGCTTATCCATTTAAAGGACCTCAAGATCGTCCTACATCGGGATCAGTCTATGATCTTAGCATCAGACCAGTAGTCGTTGCTCCAGTAACGTGCCCCGAATTATGCACCGCGTATCACGCCACCTGAAAAGATGTGATCCGATATATCAGAAAAGCAACCGTTAGGGACCATCCTATAAATACTCTAACGGTTCTCTAGAAAAAGGTTAATCTCACTCTACTACTCTTACTCTATTGACTCTTGATATCTTATCTCATTTATACCTTACTGACTTAAGCATTGGAGTATTTGACATCAGGCATCACCCAACGTTCATCCTGTGTATTGCTTATAGGTTCATCCGAAGAGCATCGCCTAAGGAGGATCGTTCCAACATGATCAGGGTTCGTCTTGGATCTCCTAATTTAATCCTAAGACATCAGTAACAATATGGTGTAATATAGAGTGATAATAGTATATCAAAAGAGGTCTTCAATTCTCTACTTGGGCCTATTTCTACCTCTACCTCTCCTAGGCCACCGACCTCTCATCAGAGTTAGGCCATCGACAGCTTACGTGGCACCACCCAAGCCATCCATATGCCACTACCCAGGCTACCCACATGGCACCGCCTACACCGCCTCAGCCTCTCTATAAATAGCCTTTAACTGCCATTCAACTGGAAGAACACACTTGAAGGTCTTCAAGGGAAATAGAAAGAAATAAAATTTGAATGAAGTAAAAAAGTGTCTTAGTTTAATAAGTGACAGTTGGAAACTATTTATAGTTAGCTTAAGCAGTGTCACGTAGATGGTCGATGACCTTGGTAAGGTTGGTGGCCCATAGGAAGTCGATGGCCCAATGCATCTCGGAGGTTGGTGGCCATGTCCAGAGTCGAGTCCCAGCGACTAGGGGTGTTCAGGTTCAGTTCAGTTCACCGAACCGAAGAAAACTGAAAACCGATAGTGTAGAACCGTAACCGAACCGATAACTAGGGGTGGGCATAAAAACCCAAAACCGATAACCGAACCGTAATTGGACCGAAACCGAACCGAAAATTCGGTTAATTGAATGATTTGGTTCGGTTATCGGTTATAAAATATGAAAAATCGAAATATTCGGTTCGGCTTTCGGTTTTAAGAGTTTAAAAACCGAACCGAATCGAAAACCGAACCTTCCCTATATATATGTTATTTCTTCACAAAACCCTAAGATGCTAACCCTAATATTAAATTGCCGCCTCTCCTCTCTCCTTTTTCTCTCTTCATCTCTTCTCTCCTTCGGCCGCTTCTTCATTCTTTGCTTGCTCTCCTCCACCACTCTTCCTCTCCTCCTCTCTATAGCCGACGATCTACTTTGCTCCTCCACCACTCGTTCTTTCCTCATCCTCTCTATAGCTGCCGATGATCTATTTTCATGGGCACAAAATCCAGTCGCCGTTGAAGATCTACTCCTCCGCCAACTACCCATGCTGTCGATGATCTATTTCCATCGCCATAAAATCCCATCGCCGTTGAAGATCTGCTCCTCCGCCAACTAGCCATGCCGCTGCCGATCTATTTTCGTCACCACGAAATCACATCGCGCGTTGAAGATTTGCTCCACTCCACCGCCAACTAGCCATGCCGCGATGATCTACTCCTCTGCCAAACAGCAACGTCGTCATGAGAATCATTTGTAAGGAAAGGAGAATTTTTTTTTTTTGGTGGCTGAGATTGATCAACAGATTTGTAAGGAAAGGAGATTTTTTTTTTTAAATATTTCGAGCAATCTGTGTTGTTGGTGATGAGAATCATTTTTTTAGGTGGCTAAGAATGATTTGTTTTTAATCATTTTCTTAATTTAGTTATTTGATTTCTGGGTTTACTCTTCTAATTGTTGATTTTTATTGTTGTTTTTTTTTGTTTACATATTAAAAGTTTTTATGTTTGATTACGGATTTGTTTGTTTGTTTACATATTTGTAAGGAAATGAGTTATTGTTTGTTGTTTTGTTCACTATATTATTTCTTGTTTACATATTGAATGTTTTTATTTTTTCATATAAAAGATAATTCTTCCAGTACAAATAAAAAATCTAGCTGGTGTTGATATATAATATTTTGAAGAAATTTTTCTTTCGGTTTTTAGGTGTACCGAACCGATTTTTTCGGTTCGGTTGATGTTCGGTTCTAATATTATCGGTTCGATTTTCGGTCTCTCATTCTTCGGTTCGGTTTTTCTATCGATTTCTGATTTTCAGTTCGGTTCGGTGAACCGAACCGAAAATGCCCACCCCTACCGATAACTTTAAAAATCGAATCGAACCAAAAATATCGGTTCGGTTCGGTTTGGTTCAACATAAAAACCGAAATTAGGAAAATGATGAGGCAGCAGTGTATTTAAGGTTAAAATTAGGGGTGTTTATGTTTTTAAATCGAACCAAAACGGCATCTTTTTTCAAACGGTTCGGTTCGATTTTGGAAGGCGACAACCGATAACTTTGGTTCGGTTCGATTTTGAGAGGATAATAACCGAAAACCAAAAATAACCAAAATTTCGGTTCGGTTCGCGGTTCGATTTTCGGTTAGCGATTTTTTTGAACACCCCTACCAGCGACCAACCTAGTAAGGTGACCTCTTCAAGAATTCTGCATTGTGACCTTATCGTGCTTTGACAAGTAGGCTAAGGCATCCTTCAGTAGGTTCCAAAAGTAGAAAAGTCTTACAAAATCAATTCCATACCCTAACACCTAACAATGCTCCGAGAAGTAGCTAGCTAAACAAGGGAGAAAGGCCCATTTTTTAACCCCAAAAAATTTTATTCTTCTGACAAAAAATGTATAAAAAAAAGCATAAAATTAAAATGTTGACCGCTAAGCTACAACCCCAATTTAGTTTAGTTCTTCTACTATATATATTTAAAAATTTTAGGCTGGCCTAATAAACACCACAGCCCATATGTGCTACATCTCTGCTCATGAAAAAGAGGATGATGATGATGATGATATATTTGAGTGGCTATTTATAAAATTAAAGTAACATTATACTTTTATTTTTAAATATATTAGTTTAATATTTTCTTTTTTTTTCAATTTAAGTTTTATCCATGGTTAGAGTCTTCATTTAAAGCCAAATGAAGTGAATAAAGAAATAAGTATTACTTTTCAAAACAACATGTAGATTCAATAGTGTTGGTAACCTTTTTAATTGGTCAACTAGTCTTGTTTTGTGGGACAATTAGCATTTGAAACTTCTAAGTTGAAACAGTTAAGAACTTAACAATTCTCGAGCATATTTATGCTTTCATTGTAACAATTTTTATGTGAGCTAATATTAATTACATGCTATTTTGGTTTGCAAAAACAGATTAGATAAATATGATATAAGAATGTGTGAGTGAGGCCCAATTTGAGTATATGTGATCTTTTGCATAATGAGCTTTTTTATGGATATTAAAACCACCAAAAATAAAATACCTACTAAAAAAGATTTGTATATAACAATGAGCAGGGTCAATCGCACAAAGATTGGTCAAGTCTATTTCTATGATGCTAGAATTGAATAAGGGAGTTTGTGAATTGGACAAAAATAAATAAAATTAAAGAACGTAGTAAAAAAAATAGAATTACAAGCAACGGACACAAATACAACCAAATGTATAATTCTTAGTATAAGATTCATATATTTGATCATTGACTCTAAAATGACTTAATAATTTCATATTATAGATAAGTTATAGCCAAATGAAACATTTCTCCAATCAATCTTTCCATATTAATAGATTATAAAGATATAATCTGTCACATCCCGACCATCAAAGATGCGTCGGAATGGCAGAGTCATAATTTTGATTTTAAAAAAAAGACTAAAATTTATTCTTAATAGACTAAATTGAAATTAGTATTAAATTATGAGGACTAAATAGAGATTAGCCAATTAAGACTTAATTGAGATTAAATTAGAGGCTGGAGGACTAAGTTACAAAAAGGTAATTTCTAGGGGTTCATGCAGAAATTCTGAAAAGGAATATTACGTGGCAATGTGCATATAATTCAGTGGTAGGCTCTGGAACATAGAAAGCTAAAGCAAAATACAGAGTACATTTCTTATACTGCCAACCGAATTTTCAAACAAAAAAAAAGGCTCTCCCAATTTGAAAGCTCTCATCACCAAAAACTAAAATTATAGATTAGAGTATTGACCTAAGGATATTTTAAAAGGGTTTGATGATTAAGGTAGATGGAATGGGGAATTGATAGGAACAATTCATGAGAAAAAGAAAAAAGAAATTTGAAATTGTCATCTTTCAATTCCTCTATCAAACTAAAAATCTGATGCTAGAAATCAAAACTTAGGACTGTTTTAAACAAGTTCAGTAGAAGAAGTTGGCCGCCCCATCACTGAAAGGCAGATTTTCGGCCGGACTACCCAACGGGTATTCGAGTAACCCGTGGAGGTTAAGTGTAATTTTACAAAGCTACGGTCACTTTCCGACCCTTATGAGACTGAAGATGTCAAGAGGAAGAGACAGGTATCCTATAGGTTAGCAGCACAAAGGAGACGGGTGAAACGCGAAGATAGCCTACGTTTTGTTTAACATAACGTCGTTTTGGCAAGTAGCGATTCTAACCCCTGGAGTTAGGCTCGGCAGAGGGCGTGGCCCTTGAATTTTCTTTGGTTTTTCATCCAGGTCCTTCCATGTTCATAATTAATGCTTGAACTTATTTTATTCTTTCAATTGAGTCTAACAGAATGATTTTAAGAGTAAATTGATATATTTTAAGAACATAGTTAATTAGAGACCTAGATAATTAATAATTAAATTAATTAATATCTATATATATACAATTATTGTTAGGCCTGGATTGAGGAAAAGAGGAGGAATCAAGAATTTATAGGAGTTTGCAGTTTATAGAGCTATTTAACAGGTTTGGTACTTTACCTTATTTGCTACTATTAAATGCAAATACTGTGAATATATGTATTATATTGTCGCAATATTGTGATGTTATTGATTGCTATATGTGCATATGTAGAATGAATGTGTGAATTTGTAATACTAAGAGTAAAGTATCTGCTGAGCGTATCGCTCATCAAATTTGGTTAATTCTAAATTTATAGGTTCACTAAAAGATGCAAGGAATTTAGAGTAGCCAAGTAAAGTTTAAGCTCACTGGAAAGACTTAGAATGGCATATGCTAAAGAAGAAAAGAAGTTTAAATGCAAGGTTATAATAAATGTAAATCATTTTTTTTATGTAAATGTAAATTATGATCTGTATACTATGTAACATTTGGTGTAGCGCTCTTAGCTCGGGTAAAAGTGGTCGAGTTAGAGGTGTACCCTACTCGTTGCATGTAGATGTCGAAAACTCTATAAGGCCGAAGTGGGTTAGCGGGTTTGTAGATACCCGGTGCAAAAGGAACGAGCGAAGGAGACAGGTGAAATGCGAGGATAGCCTGCGTTTTGTTCAACACGGCGTCGTTATAGCAAATAGTGATTCTGACCCCTGGAATTACGCTCGGCAAAGGGCGTGGCCCCTGAATTTTCTTTGGTTTTTCATCTAGGTCCTTCCGTGTTCATAATTAACCCTTGAAATTATTTTATTCTTTCAATTGAGTCCAACAGAATGATTTTAAGAGTAAATTGATATATTTTGAAAAATTAGTTAATTAGAGACCTAGATTATATATATATATATATATATATATATATATATATATATATTGTTAGGCCTAAATTGAGGAAAAGATGAGGAATCAAGAATTATAGGAGTTTGTAGTTTGTGGAGCGATTTAACAGGTTTAGTACTTTATCTTGTTTGTTGCTATTAAATGCATATGCAGTGAATATGTGTATTATATTGTTTCAATATTGTGATGTTATTTATTACCATATGTGCATATGTGGAATGAATGTGTGAATTTGTAATACTAAATGTAAAGTATCCGCTGAGCGTATTGCTTAGCAAGTTTGGTTAATTCTAAACTTGGAGGTTCACTAAAAGATGCAAGGAATTTAGAGTAGCCTTAGGATGACATATGTTGAAGAAGAAAAGGATTTTAAATTCAATGTTGTAATTAATGTAAATCATTTTTTTATTTGAATGTAAATTATGATCTGTATACCATGTAATATTCGGTGTAGCGCTCTTTGTTTGGCTAAAAGTGGTCGGGTTAGAGGTGTTACACAATCTAATAATAAACCCTAACTAATAAACAACCATAAGTACGATGAAGGATTTAATATGTTAATTACTATGAACATTAGAAAGACATTGCCCTAGTTAACAAATTTTACAAGAACCCATTTAAATTAGATCATACAATTACTTAATATAATGCAAAAGCCTGATTATAATCAAGTTATACCAATCGTTACTTGTATCAACTTGACTAAACAATTATGATTTAATCTCATTGACTAGCTATTTACATCCTATCAATTAATCAACTGGCCAAATCAATCAACTAATAAAATAAATTAAGGATGAAGTTTCCTAATACGCTATAATAAAAGCATGAATGCAATAGAAATTAAAAAGTAAAGATAAAGAGAATTAAGATCTCACAAACATGAAAAAAAGTAACTTCGAATTAACCTTAGGCTGAAGGAAAAAGTTTAGCCTCTAATGGCTATGGAGAAAATATGAACAAAACTCTAAAAACATTTCAGGAAGGAAGTTATCTAAGAATACTTTACAAAAAAGCGAAAACACATTTATATATTGTCTAAAACTAGGAAAAATAATAATATAACAAAAATTCCTAATAAAAATTGTTTAATTCTTCTTTCTAGGCTGTAATTTAAGTCCAAAACTTTAATTAAATTAGTGGATCCATAGTTCAAATTAAGTTCAGTAGTCACTCTTTATCTAACCATTAGCCTTGCCCAAGGTTAAGTCTAGCAACGTAAAAAACGTCCAAGAAAACTCCAGCATTAGTTCCTTTGATCAAAAACTCATTGAATATGCTCAAAATGCTTTCTTTTTACTACATTGAGCAATCTCTAACTAAAACATATAAAAGCAAATAAAAGCTCACATTTAAGCATAGTAAATCACCAAATAAGAACATAATTAAGAACAAAAACAGCTAGATTTACACACTAACACTTTCACACCTCTAGGGGTGAGGAGAACCGAACCGAAACCGAGAACCGAACCGGAATTGAATCAAACCGAACCGAATAATCGGTTAACTGAATATTCGGTTCGATTTTCGATTCGTTAAATATTATAAACTAAATTTTCGGTTCCTCAAAAGGTATGAACCGATTTTTTTCACGTGTAAAATTCGGTTAAAACAGATTCCGAACCGAGAAATTGGTTAACCGAATTTTCGGTTCGATTTTCGGTTCATAAAAATAAATTCGATTTTGAACCGAAAACTGAAAAATCGGTTCGGTTCATCGAACCGAACCGAACCGATTTTGCTCAGCCCTACACACCTCTAATGAGTCATTATAGTTGGACAGCTAAAAGTAAAGGTCTAATCCTATTAAAACTTGTGATGGGAAGGTCCATAGAATTATCTATAAATAGGCTAGATCCCCTCTCCATCCTTTAACCCTAATTTGATTAGTCTCTATTCAACAAATACTAATTATAGTGTTTATCTGCGTGATTATGAAAAATATGAAGGTGAGTTAAATATAGTATTATATTTCGAATATCAAATTAAATACGCAATTGGTTTTGCTAAATTATGAATTGCTTCTACTTAATTTTGTTATGGGTGTCCTTGTAATATCCAATTTTCGAGAATATGTTCAAGAATGATAGTATGACTAATTTCTTGATAAGAATGGTAAGCCAAGAATTTAAAGTTGGTGCGAAGAGTTAGATACGTATGTGAACAGTATAGGCGGCAATATTGAAACCATTTTGAGTAATTTTTAAACCTAGATAGAAAATGAATTTAAAAAAGTGTAAAACATAAAATTTGTAGCTTAATATACCCAAAATATCCCTAAAAATCAATTTTGACAAATTCCTCAAATGTAAGGAGTTATGTAAGTTCAAACAGAACCTATATAGAGGAAAGTTTTAGGCAAAACCTGAGAATTTAACCCAGATTTTAGACTATTAGATGACCTAGTTAGTAATAGTTTGTAAATATACAAAACATAAGAGTTGTTCCTTTATAGCTTAAATAAATTTAAAAATTGAAATCACTCAATTTAGAGTTGTAAGGATAGAGTTATAGCTGAACTAGTAACAGTGCGCAAGCTACCTTTAGGCAATACAATAGGCTCAAATTACAAATGATGCCAAAAATTAAGCATAGCTTGGTTTGACCTAAAATTTTAAAGGAATGTATTCCTAAATGTCTAATTTCATTAGACATAAGAATTATTAAATTTAGAGTTGTATGCAATGAGTTATTAAGGAAGAAAGGCAGTAAGGTCATAAAAGAGTATCAAAAGAACCTAAATAAAATTTGTTTTAAAAATTAAGGGCTTTTTTGTAATTTTGGCTTGAGTGGCAATTTTTTAAATAAAAAAAGAGTAGGGGATATTTTGATAATTTTGAGTGGACCTTAATTTTTAACCATTGGATGAAAAAAAAAAGAAGAAGAAAAGAGATAACCATTGGATTAGAAATTAAGAAATTAAAATAAAAAAAAGAAAATAATTTTTAATAGTGAAAATTGTAGAGAAATTGGAAAAAGAAAGGCTTCCTTTGGAAGCCAATTTTTATTCTTGGTAGCCAGGAATTAACCATGGCCATTTAGATAGTTAATGAAGGGAAAAATAAAGACTATTAGACTAGAAAATAAAATATAAAAATAATTCAAAAATAAAATGAATTATTAGTGGAAGATTAAAATTATAGTTAAGGAAGATGAAAGGGAAAGAAAGAAGAGCTCTCTCTTTTCCTTGTGAGTGTGTCGACCAAAAAGAGAAGGAGGAAGAGGAAATTAAGTAGAAAGAAAGAAAGAGGCAAAGAAAGGAGAAATTGGTGAGATATTAAAGAAAAGAGGAAGAGAAAAGGAAGAACAAAAATCTCTCTTTTTTTTATCATCAATTTTGTCCAACATTAGAGGAAGAAGAAAGAGAAAGTCAAGTGGAGAGTCAAGGGAAGGAGGAGAATTAGAAGAGAAAGAAGGAAAAGATGCAAAATACAAGATTTGGTACTTTAACTATTTGATAAATACGTTTTTTATCCCTTGAATATTATGTTTGCTTTATGTTATATGTATTTTGGTATTTTGAATTCATAAATGAGTAAAGAAGTTGATTGTGGATAATTATATAATTGCAATATTCATATGATTTGTGTTCTTGTTAAAATTCATAAAAGGCATAAAGTGGAAGTATGGTGATGTTATCTTGTTTGTGATTTTGAAGCCTAGCTTGAAAGCTAGGTTATGGAAATTTATTGCTTAATTTGCTTAAATATTTGGTTGGTATTGTTGATAATATAAAAGTGTTACTTGTAGTTGATTGATTTGAGGTTGAGAATATAACGTTGATTATATGGGAGTGCAAATAAATATTGATATGCATGCTGTTAGAACAGAACACATGCAAAACCGATGACTTGAACTTAAAATTTACCATGTTTAACAGCATAATTAGAAGGTAATATCAAAGACATAATTTTTCCCTTGTATGTTAGCTAACTATGAGATTTGAAACCACCTTAATTGAAATTATAGATAGAAATATATAATCAAAATAGTACTAGGTGTGCAATCTGGAAATATGAGACTTAATAGAATTCAACCACTGAATTTAGCTTGAGTTTTGACTATCTTATTGATATAATTAGGTATTATTATGTTAGAAAATATTTTTGTATCTCTATATTTTAGCTAACTATAGAATATAGAATTACTTCATTTAGACTTATAATAAAAGAGATATGCTTGAATGAACATTTAGTATGCAGTCAAAATAGGACATACGGCAGTGATGGTTTCGAAATGGTGCTATAAATTATGTGTAGCTTTTTTATGTCTGAAATTATTACTAAATATAACACTATGTATTAAGTTTAATTAGAGACAGAAATCATCTTAATCCGAGTTGTATAAATAAATTTATAAATAAATTACTAAGAAGTGCACACATAAAAACTATGCATACATGAGTGAGTTTAGAATAAAATTAAAAATTATATGAAGCCATTTTTAAACTGTAATTTTAATCATAGAAATATCTTTATGTCTAATTTAATTAAAGAGAAGAATCACTGAATTTATATTAGGAGATTAAAAGTTATTAAATAACAAAGGTAGTGAGGTGAAGTTAGATTTCTTCAAAAAAAATTAAGAAGTATTGTCTTTAAGAAACAAAATGTTTCTTAAAGTGATGATTTGTGATTTAAATGATATTATAGTTATTGAAAAATGATATTTGAATTAGTTGTAAATGCATTGAGAATTAGTTAGAACCTATGAATACTCAAAGAAAACTAATTGAACAAAAAATGGACAAACTTCTATAAATTAGCCTAAATTTTGATGAAGTCTTAAGCTATGCTATTGTTATTATTTTACCAAATAGACTCTTAATCCTTCATTTGGATCACATAAGAGACTTTAAAGTCAATTTATTTGAAGGAAATATTGTAACACCCTAATTTTTAAATATCGAATTTTTAATTAAAATGACTAATTTGAAAATAAAATTTATTTTGAGGGATATTTTACAATTTTAATCCATTGGTATTTTTGTAAATAATAAATGTGTCGAGAGCAATTTTGACA
>CATIWJ010053379.1:0-11977 GCA_949640765.1 Croton laevigatus | reverse complement strand
TAACTTACAAATAGACAACCGGAAATACAAGCACAAACAGAATCATCCAGCCGTAGAGAAAATATACTCTAACAAACTTTAGCTAATAGATTTAGTATCAAAAATATACAAAAAGCAGAACTAAAAATAACAACAAAAGATAGATAAACTGTGAAGCAAGCCTGAATCCGGTTTTGGGAGAAAACCCATATCGTCAACATCCAAAAAAACTGTGACGCAAGCCTGAATCCGATTTGGGAGAAAACCCATATCGCCAACATTCAAAAAATGAAACTAACTCTTGGCAAAAATTAGTAATTAAACAAATTAATACACTGGAATAAAGGAGATTTTGTATTGGATACTTTGTTACTTAACAATGGAATTTGAGGAGGATATTAGAACCAATGACACGTCCATGTTTTCTTTCTCTAAATATCATTTTCTTAGCGTTGATTATTAGACATTTTTATTATCCCTAAC
Organism: Croton laevigatus; assembly: GCA_949640765.1. Lineage (NCBI taxonomy): Eukaryota > Viridiplantae > Streptophyta > Magnoliopsida > Malpighiales > Euphorbiaceae > Croton > Croton laevigatus. The sequence continues at coordinate 11,515 of CATIWJ010053379.1, read as the reverse complement.
ACGACAGTTTGATTATATGTTTAAAAAAAAAAAACCGACGGTTTGATTAATTGAAAGTGATGGTTTGTTTTTTTCTTAGGAGGAATTGAATGTGATTTGTGAATAATAAGAGTTAATTGAGTATGACATAATCACTGCCATTATTGATATAGAAATTTTATAATTTATATGTAGCTCCTATTCGTGTGCTGACCACACTAGCTCCTATTCGTGTGCTGACCACACTTTTTACACACAGCCAATAGATTATCCCAATAAATATGATGACGTGGACCACAAGCCGATTAGTATTTCCATTTCTTACTCCATCCCGACATTATTTTATTAAGACATTGCTTTTCAATCATAAATTCTTTAGAAATCATAAAAAAACAAACCCATTTGCACTTATAATTCAACTTTTTGGACACCAACCAATAAAGTGCAAGTAAATTGCTTAGAACGATGAACACCACATATATAATTTATTCTATTCTTACACAAATATAAGCCCTCTAATAAAAGCATCTAGATAAAAGCATCTATGGGTGATTTTTTTTTTTTTGCCTTTAGTTACTTCCAAGATTTGAATCCAAGACCTTTTGGGATCGTGGTTGATCATGGTTATGGCATAATAGTGTTGGTAAATAATTTACTCTCGTATTTAAGGGGATATAATTCGAATCTCCTCTCCATATTTGGATACGTGAGTTATATTTATGTTAAAAAAAAAATAAAAAAAACATATAGATCTATTTTTAGTAAAACCAACATCCAATTTACACGGTTCAAAGAATTTCTCCTTCAACAAGAGGTTCAATAGAAGGGTTATTAAAAATATCAATTTATTCATAGTTAAATGCTAATAAATAAAATAATCCAATTTTTTTTTTCAATGGGTAAACAAAATAGATTGTTAATATTTAAATTTATTTTAGTGTTATCCAATTTAGAACTTATTACTTTGTTAATTTACTGAAAAATGTTAAAATGATAAAACAAAGATATAATGTAATATTTTCATAGCCCAAGGGCAAAATTGTAATAATAATAATCTTATCTAAAAAAAGGGAAAAATGTTAGTAAACGTCGCTTTTTGAAGTTTGAATTTAGTCAATTGTATACAAGATTGAAAATGAAGTAAATGGCAGATTGGAAGTGTAAATTTACCACCCAACCCTTTCTAATAAACGTAGCACCATTCAATATATCGATTCAACAAATCATCCTCTTGTTTCTCCTTATCCTTCTTCTTCTTTTTTTTTTTTTAATTTTTTTTACATAGATACTCCTATTTTTAAGTCTATGTTAGGGAAAATTGGAAAAAGGAATTGATAAGTCTCGAATCCAGAACCTCAGTCTTAGAAAAAAAATACCTTACCACTAGACTACTTTCTTGAGCTTTCTTTCTTGTTATTCTCTTCTCTTTTCGCGTCCCATCCTCATCATCATCAATCTTCACGTCCCATCATCATAAATCTATCTCTCCTCTTTCTTCTCCTCAATTTGGTGATTTTAGGTAGGGAAAACCGAAAATTTTTAATATTAACACCCGAACCGAACCTGAAAACCCGATTAAATCGAACCGAACTCGTCGGTTCGGTTCGGTCGGATTGGTCGATTTTCAGCGAAAATACAAGAAAATTTGTCTATTTTTTTAGGTTCAACCCGAACTAACCCGAATTAATTTCTGATTTTTCTTAAAACGTAAAATCGAACCGAACCGATCAACCCGATTAAACCGAACCAAACACGTCGGTTCGGTCGGGTCGGTTTGGGTTTTGCACACCCCTAATTTTAGGATTTACATACATGAGATTAAACTATAAGAAGGACATAGGAAAATCATGTTGCCTTGGGGTTTACATGGATGGAATATGGCTGTCAGAGATGAAGAAGAAGAACATGCCAAAGGGAAAAAAATTAAAATCAACGGCAATTTTGATGAATTATAAAATTGGTTTTTCAGGAAAAACAAAAATGTCAATATATATACATGACAATTTTGATGAAATATTAAGTTGCTTTTTCGGGGAAAAAAAATATAAATTAATATTTATATACCTATAAGTATATATATTAATTTTTATATATCTATCAGTATATAATTTTGATTTTTTGCCAAACAAACAATATATAAAACTAATATTTATATACCTAATAGTATATAAAGGCCAATAACATTTTTTTGTCCCCCGAACTATATGCGATTTTGAGTTTTCCCCCCTCATCAAACTAATAAACCTTTAAAGCCTCTAAACTATCGAAAAATTTCCCAAACGCACCTTCCGTTGGGCATTTAACAAAGGTGCACGTTACGCTGGAGTGAGGTTCGTTACAAGTTTAGAAGCTTCATTAAAACTGAAAATGGCGCCGCTTCAAGAGTGAACCCTAGACAAACGAATAAAAAAAATTCAAAGGGGAAAAGAACAGGCACGACAGAAAGAGAGAGGAAAGAGAGAGAATCCAAGAACTTTTGCTGTAAACCCTAAAACCTTATCATCTGTTCAATGGTGGTTGTGTGGGTTTAAAGCGCTTTGAAGTGGTGGTCGTTCGTGGGGATTGAAGGCTTTGGTCCCAACTGTGCATTTAAAGGTATGTCTTCTACTGTGAAATCAATTAAAATGTTCTAGACCACTTGACTTTGTTTGATTCTTGTTATTTGTGTAATTTATTGTTATACTATGTCTAGGGTTAGAATATTTTGTAGAATAGTTAAGTATTTAGGTGGGAACAGACAAAAACCCTAAAAAATGAGGGTTTTCTATTACTTAATATGTATTTTCGAATGACACGTTAAAAAATGCTTGTAATTAGCAAAAATTGAATTCATTTTGATATGACATTGTATTATGTTTGTGAATTGTGGATGGCATATGCTGGACGTTGTGTTGTTGTTTGCTTTGTGTTTGTGGTGCAGTTAAAGATAATGAGTGATATAACTATTGTTCTTAGTTTTGTTTATTGGGGAAGGTTTGCATAGATCCCTATGTTTGATTATTATGAGGGTAAAGAAGTGTGTATTAGTTCTTTATATGATTTAGATAAATTCACTTACCAAAATCGGCTGCATTTTAGCAAAGAAGTAGTGTATGACAAGCATTATGGACTTTATATAAAGGATAAAGTTACTAACACTTTCAACTTTATATATGGTGATGCTTGTTTAGCTATTATTAGGAAGTCAGCTAGCATTGGAGATAATTTAACTGTTTATATAGATTCAGTGGGTTTTCTACATCCAAAGTATACTACTCCTATAGTATTTGATCCCAATCCCTTTGTAACCATTTTAACTGATGCCCCTTGGGTAGATTGTAGAGTCAAGCCAAACCTATCACTACCTCAGAAAATGTCTTAGCTTGTGAGATTGAAACTGACCTTGTAGAGTATGGTGACTTTATTGGTGACTATGGCTACGTCACATCCTAAAAATTATTTAAAGTCGGAAATATAATAGTAACTCAAGAATGGAAGTTCATTATGGAAATAAAAGTACTTTAAAAGAAAAGTAATAAGTTTTAAACAAAATAAACATACTGTAAATACGAAGTAAACATATTACAAACACAAGAAGTATATTGTAAACTGGAGGTAAACAAATTATAAATAAAGTAAACATACTGTAAAATGCAAGAAAATTGCTTATAATGATAGAACACCATATATATAATGTATTCTATTCTTACACAAATATAAGCCCTAGTAAAATCTGTCCTCATGTCTAAGCGGACAGAGTTCGAATCCGCTCTTCATATTAGGTTACGTATGTTTTATCTATATTAAAAAAAAGAGGCATCTAGATTTATTTTTAGTAAAGTCAACATCCAATTTACACGGTTCAAAGAATTTCTCCTTCAACAAGGAGGGGTTCAATAGGAGGGTTATTAAAAATGTCAATTTATTCATAGTTAAATGCTAATAAATAAAATAATCCATTTTTTTTTTCAATGGGTAAACAAAATAGATTGTTAATAATAGACATACTTAAATTTATTTTATTGTTATCGAATTTAAAACTAATTACTTTATTAATTTATTGAAAATATTAAAATGGTAAAATAAAGATATAATGTAATATTTTCATAGCTCAAGGGCAAAATTGTAATAATAATAATCTTATTTAAAAAAAAAAGGGACAATGTTAGTAAACGTCACTTTTTAAAGTTTGAATTTAGACAATAGCATACAAAATTGAAAATAGGAAGGTGTCCAGCAAATTGATAGAGATAGATGTCAGTAAAAGCCAAGCTTGCTTTGCGTTCGACGCCTCACTGCAATACTTGGCCTCTTCTATATTCCTCTCCAATATCTAAGGAAAAAAAAAAGAAAAATACAAGATTGAAAATGAAGTAAATGGCAGATTGGAAGTGTAAATTTACCACCTAACCCTTTCTAATAAATCTATCACCATTCAATATATCGATTCAAACTAATCATCCTCTTGGTTCTCCTTATCCTTCTTCTTATTCTTTTTCTTCATCTTCATCAATTTCACGTCCCATCATCATCATCAATCCATCTCTACTCTTTCTTCTCCTCAATTTGGTGATTTAGGATAAACATACATGAGAATAAACTATGAGAAGGACATAGAAAAATCATGTTGCCTTGGGATTTACATGGATGGGAAAGGGCTATCAGAGATGAAGAGGAAGAGCGTGCCAAAGGGAAAAAAAAATTAAATACAACGACAATTTTGATGAATTATAAAGTTGCTTTTTCAGGAAAAACAAAAATGTCAATATATATATATATATATATTTTAAATATCTATCAGTAAACAATATATAAAACTGATACGTATATACCTATCATTATATAAACTTAAATTTTATCCAAACTAATATAATATAAAATTGATATTTATATACTTAACAGTATATAAATTGAAAACATTATTTTATATATATACATATTCATGATTGGTGGACCTGTTTTTTTAATTTTTTATACACTTATGCACTATTTATATACTAGTTAGTATAAAAATATAAAAAACGACTATATGAGAGTATAGTCGGTATTTTTATATTGTTCATATTTTATATGTTTATATTGTATTTATGGTAGTCGGATGTGTTTTTTATGTTTTTATACGATGGATAGTATATAAACATATAAAATGAATATATAAGAGTATAGTTGGTATTTTTATATATTTATATATTGGTCAATATATACATATATAGAATATGTATCTAAGGGTATAGTTGATAGTTTTTACTATTTAATTAATTTTGAAACTCTATACTATTTACTTAATACAAAATTAAAAATTATATTCTTAATACATTTTAACTTTATTAATTAGAGTCGTACTACGAGTCTTGCTTTGAGACCCATCTATAAGGCCCTATATGTTTTCAAATCACATATTTGATTATTTTACTGAGATCCAGTTTTAATTTCAATGAGTTGTAATTTATAGAATTTGTCTTTTTATTATAAAATTTGCAAAACTGTAAATTTAACAGATTAAATTATTTTTTATATAATTATAATACAGAGTTAAATTCTATAAAATGAAATTCACTAAAACTTATTTCGGTCTCAATACAAACAACTGAACATGTAATTTGAAAAACAAAACAAAATTTGGTGATTCTCTTAAACTTTTGGGTAGAGACTTTGAGAATTACCCTATTAATTATAGGTCATCTACTTCATTTTTTCCTCATATATAGATTTTTTTTTAGTATAATTAACATATTTTTATAATAAAACTGACACTAATTTCTTTAATTTAAATATTTCTTAAAAAATATTTCATTCCTCTATATAAAGTAATATTAGAATATTGTTTATGAAATTGTCAATTTTTTCTTTTTTTTATTAATCACGAGGTCTCATAGATTGGTTTCAACTGTGGACTGCACCTTTAAATCACAATCACGTTTAAACTAATTCTCATTTAAATTGAGTAATTTGAATTGAGTAGGTCCCTTTAAGTCAATTCTTTTCATTTAATTGTGAATGTGGATGGACCAATCCCCATTAATTGGACAGCTTTTTTCCTCCTGATATTTTTTTTTCCCATCGTGCTCTTAATTTTTATTTCTGTCCGTTTAACCTAATTGCCAACAAAATGGAGTAGCAGTATTTATTTCATCCCTGATGACGTCTCCCAATCCCTAGCTGTTCTTTAGGTTTGCCAATGCATTTTGCAAATTAGGAATGGAAATCCCTAAATAGGTTCGGTAAAATACATTTTGTTAATATAGATTTTTTTGTTGTTGTGTATTTAGTTTTTACTCCCTGACAATAACACATTTTAGTTTTGGAATTTGTTCATATAATCTCACAACCGGCCATGATATCTGTTTTATAAATAGGTAAATGCTCCTTCCATTAGGAATAACAAAGAATATAAAAAATTATTTACTTAAATCCCAATATAATCAATAATAATTAATATATGTTTTTATCATGACTAAAAGTTAAATTGTTATTTTTAGAATTCCACTTGATTTTTAGACACCAAATTCTACATCCAGATTCAGTTATTGCAGAGATCCATTATGGGGCAAACTTTCCAACACAATTTTATGCATTTACAAGGTTAGAATTCGAACTCTAGATCTTGCTTAAGAGAACGGATCTAGCACCTCTTCCTACTGGTCAAATTGTTATTATTAATATCTCGTATTCGTATGATGGTTATATTAGAAACGTTAGTTTCAGATAGGGCAGAAAGAGTTAAGTATAAGAAATTACAGAAACAGAAATAACAGTAAAACAAAAAAAATGAAACTTCAAGTAAACCTTAATCGGAGAACAGAAAAATGATGCTAAGGCCTGTATAAAGTTGCATTTTTAGGAAAAACAAAAATGTCAAAATAAATAAATAAATAAATATATATATATAAACAATGACAATTGTGATGAAATATTAAGTTGCTTTTTCAGGAAAAAAATATAAATTGATATTTATATATTATCAGTATATATATTAATTTTTATATATCTATCAATATAAAATTGATTTTTGTTTATCAGACAAACAATATATAAAACTAATATGTATATACCTATCATTATATAAACTTAATTTTTGCTGACATGGCTCGCAATAGGTCAACCCCACGCAACCACGATTGCCTAATAATCCTATGGAGGTCATCTTCCGTAACACATCCTGGACCTCGCTCTGGTTTAGGAGGGGTCATCCAGACTTCTGACAGTATTGAATGGCGAGGCGTTGGTTCAGGGCATCTTCTTTGGGACCACATCGTCTTGTTAAAGGCATCGTCTAGCGAATGGATCATACTGCGATCTAAGGGTCGGCTTAGCAATTCTTTACCTAGATGGATTCCAGATTATTTACAGTGTCTTACTACAAGGAGGAATGTGGTCTGGCGGCGCTTGTTATTTTCCTACCTTCTCTTATCTTTAAGGGAAAAGTCGGTGAGTTATCTCTTATAAATACCCCATAAGGTTTTCAAAGTTAAAATATATTCTATCTAATCTATTCTCTCCTATTTGATTATCATAATCTCCATTTATCAGTCACTAACTTAAGCATCGGAATGTTTGCCACAGGCATCACCCTAGCTCCTTGTGTTATTCACAGGCTTACTTGTTCGTGAAGATTCGATTTTCTTACAACCAATTAGTGGTCCATAGTTTGTCTCGAGTCCTCTATTTTGACTGTGAGACATCAATTGGTGCGGTGAGCGTGGAACACACCTTTGAAAAATCGGTAGCCTTTCTTGTGATGTAATATCCTCGAATCATGTCAAATATGAGAGAAGTCGACCTTAATCTGGGCCATAATTTATTCCCTGATGAGTCGGAGTTGAACATAAATCAGGGCCTGAATAATGCGCACAGAGGAATACCCCAAGAGAATGTTAACCCAGAGCATGGAGCAGATGGCATCCAAGGAGAAGTAGCTGGGCAGAACATGGGCCAAATTCCTTTGAATTTCAATAATCATGTTGCCATGCAAGCGCTCTATAGAGCCTACCTAAATTTAAACAACCAGATGGCATAGCTTAGGCAGCAGATCCAACAAGTCTCCCAAGCATAGGGAGTGCAGGCAGCTCACGCTACTCCTATGGTTCCTATCAATGTTGATACTCCTAGGGTAGAGGCAAGGGAATCCTCGTAAGTAATTCATCCTCGAAGTAGAGGGAGAGCATTATTCAATTGGAAGATGAAGGAGAAAACTCCAAGGTTGAGGGGGATCGCCCAAATAATGACGAAATTGATAAAAAGGTGAAGGAGATCCTAAAAAACGATGAGGATCAAGGGGAAGGGTTTTGATTTTGACGTAAACACTGAACCTCCCTTGGCGAGTAGCATTGTTAATAGGGACTACCCTGAAAAATTCAAGATCCCTAGCCATCTTGACAATTACGATGGCACTACATACCCCAGAAGCCTGTGAACAAGTTCAAGACGGCGATCAATGCTCAAACTTATAAGGACCATGTCCTGTGTAAGCTATTCCCCACAACTCTGAAGGGCATTGCGCAAGATTGGTATTAGTCCTTGAAGCCGAACTCCATCAGTTGAATTGTCAGAACTGTTTCAGTCCCGATTTATCACCTCAATAACCCCTAAGAAGATCTCTATTGACCTTCTATCTTTGAAGCAGAAGGATAATGATAGCCTACGCAAATTTATAGACAGCTTCAATAAGGAGGTGAATATAGTTGACAGTTTACAATATGAAAGGGCATACATGGCTCTATTGAATGGAATTAGCCATCCCACCTTAAGAGCCCAACTACTAAAAGAACAACCAAGTCTTTTTCTGAGATCATAGCCATTGCCTAGACGCATATAAGGTTGGATGAGGGACTACAGAACCTAGATGATTGAAGTAGACAAGGTGATCATTCGAGAAAAAGTGAGGAGAGCAATAGAGATGGTGTGAATGAAAGCAGTTATAGAAGACAATCTAAAGGATCCAGAGGTCGGAGGTTTGGATCAGACCACAACGCTAACTCTACACCCCTTAATACCTCTAAAAGATATGTTTTGATATGGATAAATAAGAGTGGGGAAGATGTCAAGTGGCCTCCCAAGATGAGCAGTTCAACCAAGTTAAAAAAGACAACAACAAGTATTGTAACTTCCACCAAGATAGGAGTCATGATACTGAAGATTACTGGCACCTCAGAAAAGAAATTGAAAGGCTAATTTAGAGAGGTATCCCGGGGATCCTTTGCCATGTTAGATAGGCAAGGGATGACCCCCAGAGAGCTAAACCAGAAAGGAGGGAGGCCTGGGGAGAAGAAAGAAGAGAGGAAATAAAGGATGAAAAAAGGGATGACAGAAGAGAAGATCATCCCAAACAGAGAGATCGGCAAGTAGCTGGTGACATTTATGTCATTCATGGTGAAAGCCATAATGGGGGCAGCTTTACCCAGAGAAAGAAGGTAGTCAGAGAAATATGTTCGATCGTTCAGAAGGGGAAAGCAACACTGCAACCTACTTCCCACTCCTCTACTTGGTGTCCTATCACCTTATCAAAGAGGATACGAAACCTGTGGTTCATCCTCATAATGATGCTCTTGTCATTGAAAGGTTCGTCTACAATTACAAAGTTAGGCGGATTCTGGTAGATTATGGAAACTCCGTTAATATGATTACAATGGATGTTTTTAGAAAAATGAAGTTAAAGCCCGAGCAGATGAAGCCGGTCACTACCCCTTAGTAGGCATTGGAGATCAAACAGTGAAGTTAGAGGGATCCATCAAACTCTATGTAGAGTTAGGAGATGATGATTTGACAAAGGAAGTTAAAGTGAAATTTATGGTGGCAGACATCCCATTTGCTTACAACTTACTCTTGGGACGACCTTACTTGTATGAGACAGGAGTCATTAGGGGTGAGCAAATTCGGTTCACCGAACCGAACCAAAAATCGTAAACCGAATAAAAACCGAATCGAACTTTGAAGGACCGAAAACCGAACCGATAGTAGCAGAACCAAACAGCAACCGAACTGAAAAATTCGGTTCGGCTTCGGTTCGGTTCGGTTATAAACCGAAACACAAAAAATGCATAAACAGATTTAATTAATTCTATTTTTCCCCCGAAAGTTATCATCTTTCATTCATTCATCAGATAATTGCACAATACAACACATATTCAAGCTATTATAACGGCTCCCAGATCTAAAATTGGAAATTGAAAATCGAAAATTAATCCCAAAATCAAAATAAACAACAAACATAAAATAGATCCAAAATTCAAATTATTTCATCCAATCAAGCAATCAAGTAATGCATCAATATTATAATTAAGAAGAAAGAACAAACCTAAAGCAAATTTAATAAACTCATTTAAGAAAATATCAGATGCATGTGGATTTACAATTTGGGAGTCAACTTATGTAATGCAATTATCAGAATAAAAAGATAAAACATTTCAACATCTCATGTATACAAATACATTCTGGAATCCACTTATTAAATTTCAGGTTCCAAATTACAATTCCATTCCAACACTCACTTGCAAGAGAGAAAAAAATATGCAGATTACCAAAATACCATTTACTAAAAAAAATTATTAAAGATATTAGAATAATAACATTGGAATAATTTACATCTTTATCAATATCTTCCATATATATTCGCAATCCCTTTTCCACTAAGGTACAAGAACTAAACATTCTTAAAGAACAAAAGATTTTCAATATTCTCTTCTACTGATTTTCAAGGTCATACTGAAATTTCACAACAGGTACAGTAGCTTTGATTTTCCTAAATTTCAGAAACCAATTCCATAAAAATCATAATTTTTTAAAATCAAACACAACAGGAGAAAATAGATATACAAGAAACAAATATCTTTTAGCTAAAAAATACACCGGCGAAGCCGAGGCAGAGGAGATGAAGAAGAGAAAAAGGGTGCGGCGCTGCTGCGGGAACAGAGACTACCAAAATCTTCATCAATGGATAAAAAAGTTGAAACTTTTAAAGCCTAAATCAGCTAAACAATACATCCCAAATCCTTAACGCAGCTAAATCCCTCAACTTTCTGATTAAACAAATAATTCAACAGCAGAAATGAACAAATAGAAACAATAACAACATACATTTCTCGATGCCCATAGAACCCAGTTGAATTTTCTCAAAAAGAAATGAAATTTACTAAAACCTCAACCAGATCTCACAAGAAAAAGGAGAAAAATCTCAAAAAAAATCCAAAAATAAAAAGAGAGAGAGAGAGATTGAGAAACTTACGGAGCAAAAATTAGAGATTGATGATACAAGAAGAAGATAAGAAATTAGAGAAAGAAACCAAATGGTCTTCAAGCCTGGTATACATAAGAAATGCAGGCTTCTCTTTCTTTCTCTCTCTAACTTTGTATTGAAGTTGCTGGAAGCTGCTGTGGCAAATAAAGCTTTCCTTTCCTCCGGCTAGCCGATGATGGAAATGGCGAGACGAGAGATGTCCGGCGAGGCGATGGAAACGTCGAGGATGAAGATGATGATGGAACTTGGAAAAGGCGAAGGGTAGCGGCTGTGGAAATTGTGGAAAATGGAATGGAAGCAGGTGTAGCTCGATGTTTAGGTTTA
>CATIWJ010053376.1:0-13041 GCA_949640765.1 Croton laevigatus | reverse complement strand
AATTTGTTTCATAAATTTTTTGTAAACTCGTTTTCATCAATAGATTTTTTGGTTTACAATTATATTTTTGCTGAATCTTGTTTTGCTTTCTGATTGACGTTGAAGGTTGTTTGGTTTGCTATTTGGTTTTCGACTACTGGTGTTCGTTTCCCCGTTTGGTGGGTTTGATTTGTGTGTGTTTTGTTGATTTGGGTTTCCGTCAGATCGCTAGGTGAAGGACAAAGGAAACACGTCAGATCTTTTTCGATCTGTTTCGTTGGAGTTGCAGTCGCCGGCTCTGGTTTTCCAGCAGAGCAACCGGTGTTCTTCGTGCTTCCTGGCGATGGCTGGGAGTTATAGATTTTGACTCGCCAGAGAAGACGAGAAATGGTTACAGAAAGAAGAAATAGTTACGGAAACCAAGATTGGCCGGCGTCTGGCCACTGCGACGGCTAGGGTTTCTGAAGGTTGAAAACACCGTTTCCGGCCGGAAGCTATGGAGAGAGGCGATCGTTCGGCGGCTTCATCGGGGAAGAAGAGAGGAGTCCAAATTTGAAGAAAGGAAAATTGTTAAAACAGTCCCTCAATTCTTTAATCTTTACAAAATGACCTGTAAAAATTACATTTTGGTCCTTTAAGCGTTATTTTAACAGAAAAAATAGACAGAAGGAGGAAAATGTTAACGGAATTAAAACTGAGGGAGGTTTTAGTCCGAGAAAAAAAAATATAGGGAAGAAAATGTAATTTATGTAAAACATAGGGAGGTTTTTGTAAATTTCCCTTTTTATTTTTTTAAAAAATACATTTGAATACGTAAGTAAATAATTATGCAATATATAATCAAACAGCTATTTAAAATATATCTGAACCGCCACTTAAAAGGTTGCCAAATATTACATAGGCATGTATAAAATTAAAGTCTTCATATTTAGGATTTTCATTTTCTTACTTTGAATATCAATCTTAAGATTTCAAAATGATTTCACAAAATCAATATTGTGTTGCTTATATTTACTAACCTGTCATTGTACTATATTTTTTTATTTTAATTATATTCAAATGATGTTTTACTATTATAATTATATAAAATAATATGTATGTAATAATAGAAATAGTGCTCTTTAATCATTCGATGAATAAGGTAGTTGACTAATAGCTGAATTATATTATTGGAAAGAAATATTACAATAGAACAAGAAAATTTTCTCTTAATTTTAAATAATATCTTTTCAGTTTTTTATTAACCACTTAATAAATAATATTTTAAATCTTTTATGTTTTGAGTTGCTTTGCAATTTATTCCAGTTTAAGAAATAGAGAATAAATTTTGGGTGATAATATTTTTAAAACAAGTATTAATGAAACCAAGAAGTTTATTATTATTTTTATTTTTGAATTAATTTATATAATTTTTATGATTCTATTAATGTTTTAATTTTTTATTTGAACAAAAGATTAAACCATTAAATTTCACTTTTGATTCTTTATATAATTTTTAATAAATCAATCATTATTTTTTTAATATAAATTAATATTATTGCATTCAAGACTGATTTATATTCGTTGTGTAAATAATAATGAGTTGTAAATTTTTAGATTAAATTGACGTGAATGTAAATCATTACTCTTATATTATTGCATTGAATTACAACTTTAAATTTCTATATTTTCAATTTATAATTTCGCACTTTTATATATATACATGATACAAAATTTGCTTATTTTAAAATTCTTCATATCATCTAACAAATTGTAACTTTTAAATAAAATTTGTATTATATTTTAACTTTTCTAGATAACTATTATTAATATTCACTATTAAGTCAAATATTATATTAATTAAATTTACTATTATTATGATGTTTGAATTTATTTAATAATGTCAGTCAATTTATAAACAGAATAAAAATTTACTTCTTATTATGAATTTGCCATAATTTTTTTTTTTTACAAATTTTCCTAAAATTGAGTTTGATCAATTTAAAAAAAAAAGTATAACTATTTTAGCTTTAAAAATTAATAAATTTATAATATTTGATAAAAGTATGACATAATAATAATAATAATAACTTATTATTATTATTATTATTATTATTATTATTATGCAATAACAAGTTTTTCCAAAAAAAAAATTTAAAAGTTAAAATAGGATAATGATGTCAACCAATTAAAATCAACTTTGAAAAGTTATTTTGGTCAATAATAAAATTTAATAGGGGCTTTTTTGGTCTAATTATTTCCCCCTCATTCATAGTTTTATAGGTCTAAAAAAAATTTGAAGTTAAAATAGAATAATGGCATTAACCAATCAAAATCAACTTTGAAAAAACATTTTGGTCAATAATAAAACTTAAAAGGGGCTTTTTTGGTATAAATGTTCCCCTCATTTGTACTTTTACACGTAGTATAGATTTTTTTTTTTTTTAATTTAGACATGTATACATAATTTTTTTATTTTATGAAACAGGTTTTTGCGGGTGCCCACGCCTAATTACCTACTCCGCCCTCGTAGCAGGTAATTGAAAATAGCTACCCGGCGCATTACCCATTTTTCGCTACTCATGATGGTCAAAATGAGGCGGGTCAGTGTGGGTATCTAGAAAAATCTGCACTGTTGTCAAATAGCTAAACGCTAAAAAAAAAAAAATTTTGGTTCTGGTATATTTTTATGGTTGAGTTTTGGTATATGTTTGTTTTTTTTTTTCATTTTTCTTCCATTTTTAGCCCTAAAGAAGATGGGTTCTGCAAAAGGATTGAAATGCAAATGAGCAATTATTGGCGTAACTTGAGTATATTTTAATTATTGTTGTAATATTTTTTTAAGAGCAATTATTATTGTAATATTGTAGTTAGTATTTTTGCTTTTTTATTAGATAATGTTTAATTATTTTTGTAATATTATTTTTACTTAAATTTAAACTTAAGAATTGAAATTTTTATGAATCTTGAGTATATTTTAATTATTGTTGTAATATTTTTTTAAGAGCAATTATTATTGTAATATTGCAGTTAGTATTTTTTTTAATATTATTTGTACTTAAATTTAAACTTAAGAATTGAAATTTTTATGAATTGATAAATGATTAATTATGATAAAAAAAATGTTATGGATGAATTTTAATTTTTCTGCTAATTGAGCTTTCATGCTCTTTCATGCTGACCTGGAGCCTAGACAAACCTTTAAACGGGCGATACTTGAGCAGCTCAGTGTTTGTGGCTCATATTGTTTGCAACCTTTACTTGAAAATAGTGAATAGGAAACTTCAGCAGCTAGTTCTGCAAAAAAAAATTGAAAATAGCTACGGAATAATTCGTAGCTAATCTGTAGCTAATGCGGATTTGTTATGGACTTACTACCAATTAGGACGGAATATTGTCCGTCTCAAAAACACCACTCGTTATCTTCTGCGACCAAAAGCTTTTCTCGTCGCTATTTAGCAAGGGATTAGCTACGAAATTTTCGTACCTAATTTGCTCTTGCAAGATTTTGTCTCGTAGCTAATATGTAGGAGATTCGTCGCTACTTTGTCAGTAATCTATGGCTATTTTGCAGCTCCTTCGAAACTAATATGCATCTTTTCATTAGCTAATCCATAGCTAAATATTGTTTCCTAAAAGAAAAATAAGTCCACTAATGATGTAGCAGAAGCTACAAGAACTTGACAAATATACTACTAGGTGTTGAATCGTGCACGATTACCGGCTAGCAATCTTTTAATCCCTGTGAATTGCACAAAATTACTAGGAAATAGGCATCCAAATTCATAAATTTGGGAGAAAAGAATTAGGGTTCAATTTCAATCAAAATTGCTGTCTAATGTTCTTAAGTTACATATAAATAGGGAACCAAAAAAACCCTAACCGAAATAATAAAGAAAAATAAGGAAATCCAAAAATTCCATAACGGTAAAAACAGAAAAACGCGACTTTGAAGGCCTAAACGATAGAATTTGGCCAAAAAGCGATGGACATCACGAACATCGCCGTGAGTTTCGATCGTTGGCCCGTTTCCGATGAGAAAAGACACAAAAATCACCAAAATCCGACGCTGGAACTTTTGCGGCAGTTTGGCCACAAAACTGCTGAAATGGGCCTATTTACCAAGATGAGCCCTACGGTCCTTTTTTCCAAAAATTCCAACTTCGTTCTCAATGCCGCATCAACTAATTTATAAAAATTGCTCTTATTCACTCAACTATCTCAAAAAAAAAATTAAAAACTGTATTAAATATTAAACTCTAAAATATAATAAAAATAAATAAAATAAAATTTATTGTATTAAACATCCAAACTCTTTGCATAGCAATTTAAACATCCCAAAACTCTTCACCTTTCTATTTTAATCAAATAGTACATGATAAAAAATGAATCCCGAATCTTTGCAATACCCATTTTGCATCAGTGCCCACTGCACCTGCAGCTATAGCACTAATTCCAATTGTTTCAGCATCACATGGAACAATTTTCCCTTCCACCAGTCTTATTTAAGGTACTTGAAAAGCAAATACTGCATTTTGAGAACAGACATTTCTTATAATTTGATTCTACTTCGAAATCATCATCTTTACAAAAACTAATATAAAATTTTCTATGTTTGTAGCATCTATTGGACTCGAACTATATAATCTTTTGTTGTGTGATTGTCAAATGACGAAACAATAACAGAAACATAAAAATAAATTTCAGCAGCTTGTTAAGTGTAGAGCTGACAAATATTCAATGAAGTGATGAGAAAAATAAACATCATGTCATCATGAGCATTGATTTAATGCACTAATCCTCTCAATTATTCCGAACTCATTTCTATAGTATTGGTAAGAATTATCGTCATCCTTTAATGCAAATGGTGAGCTATGTACTTTATAGAGTTAAATAAGTTTTAGGAGCTATTAACATCACTAAGACAAAACAGTTTAGTCAGATGACAGAAAGCCTCATTATAGGAACAATATGGGCTGATCACATGTAGAGTTGTAAAACATACGTCAATTGGTTGCCAACATCGGGTTTGGGTGGCAATCTGGTTAAGAGAAGAAAGACAAATGAATCATATATATATATATATATATATATCAGCTATTACGGAAACCAAAATCATTCTATATATACCAAAATTGCATAGAAACAACAGAATCATGATTAAAATGTAGTCGGCCAAAAATTTAATAGTAGAGATTTAACATGGGCAATGTCATTTTTTTTATTTTGCAGTTGAAAACATGGGTAATTAACCGCCCACAATTACTTTGTAACTCTTTGGATCATGACTTTAAGACATGAAAATGAAAACCAGAACAGAACAAAATTGACATCCAAATTGCAGAAACATAGCCTCAGAACACAACAATGGAAATGATACGGAAACACATTAAGAATTTATGATTAAGAAGCAATACAAGTCTTAGCCGCGACAAACAAAAAAAATCTCAAAACTCACACAGAAGACACAAATTTGAAAATGGTTTACCAATTCAATAGACTAAACAATTTCTATTGGTTGAAATGAATTTACCCTAATGAATAACTACAAGGGGATTAATAATAATATGATAATTGAGATTATATTATTACCTCTTTCTTGAAGGGATCTTTGTTTTTCGACTAAATCAACTCAATGTGGCATTTGCGTGAGATCATTGATCCCAAAGAAATATAGGAATTATAGAAGAGAAGGCCCCTGCTTCGCATGTGACTGATGATCAGGAACATCTATGTATACATCTGCATAGGTTAACAAATTGAAAAAGGGCAGCAACTCAATATATAAGAAAAAGAGTAGCTAAAATGGCTAAGAGTGTCTAGAATTACCAGTTCATCTTGTAGAAGCTTGTCTCTTCTGCCAGACCAAGCCTTTTAATATTCTGAAATTTTTGGAGGAAATCAATTTAAGAATCTCTTGAATCATCATGAAAACGATTATTATTGATTGATCATTTGATATACACTTGAAAAAGATGTGTTCAGAACAAAATTATAGACATCAACAAATCTCCACAACAATTTGGTTTTATCAGAGGCCATAATGTTGAAGACTCTATCAGTGGCGCTTCTGAATGTGTGAACCTTCTTGATAAAAAGTGTTTTTCCGGAAATATGGCAGTTAAGATTGAAATTCGCAAAGCTTTTGATACCTTGTCTTGGGACTTCATCTTGTCAATTTTACATTGCTATGGTTTCTCGGACGCTTTTTGTGACTGGACTCGTCAGTTATTGCATTCAGCAGAATTTTGGTATTAATTAATGGAGAATCAATAGGTTACTTTTCTTGTTTTAGAGGTATTCGGCAGGGAGACCCCTTATCTCCGCTTCCTTTTGACTTACCTTAGGATTACTTGAGTCAAATCATTTCAGATTCTGTGGCTTCTGGAAGACTTACTTTGATGCATGGGGGTCCTGTAAAGTGTCCTCACTTTCTTTATGCAGACGATGTTTTGCTTTTTTGCAGAGCAACGTGTGCAAATGCGGCTGAAATCCAAAGAATCTTTGATCTTTACGGTTGTATTTCGGGCTAGATTGTTAATTAGGAAAAATCCAATGTATTCTTTGAATCTTCTGTCTCCCCAACGAGGGCCAACTCACTTGCATCTCTACTCCATGTTTCGCAAGGAACTTTACCTTTTGTATACCTTGGGGTGCCACTGTTTAAGGGTGTGCCGAGACGCCTTCACTTGCAACAGGTAGTGGACCGTATTCTAGCTAGATTCTCCAAATGGAAAGGTTCTACTCTTTCAGGTGCAGGAAGACTTGCTCTGGTTAATTAAGTCATTTACAGCTCCTTTCCGCATACTTTTTCAGTTTATGCTTGGCCCATTTCATTGGTTAAACGTCTGGAGATTGCCATAAAGAATTTAGTTTGGACGGGTGATGTGCTCCACTCTTCTGCTACTTCAGTCAAATGGAGCATTGTTTGCCACCCTTATGAGGAAGATGGTTTGGGCCTACGACATCAACAGAGTTATGCTATGCAAACTTGCTTTCAAGGTTATCTCCAGTACATCTTTTGTCTTCGTTCTCCTTCGTAGCCGTTTTCTATTCCATTGTGAGGCCCGCCATTCTTACCTTAGCTCTTTAATCTAGCTCTCAATCAAGCGTAGTCTTGATTGGATATTGGCTACCTGTCAGTGGGTTCCCTCTTGGACTTCTTCCCTCTCTTTTTTGGCACGGCAATTGGTTAGGGTATGTTATTTCTGATAGGCTTCAATTGCCCAAATATGAGAGATGTCGTCTGTCTGGTTGTATTTCAGATTATTATAAGAACGGCATTTGGGATTTTCCAAATCAATTGTTGGCTTTTCCGGAGGTCATCAATGATATTGAGCTTGTTACCTTTGCCAAGTGAGATTGTTACACATACCAGGAGTCTAAGGATGGACAGGGATCGGTAAGGGATTTTTACACTCTTATATAGGAAGTCAAAATACAGTGGCTTGGGGGAAAGACTTGTGGCACTCCTATATTTTGCCCTCTCGCTCAATGCTCACTTGGAGAATCTTTTATGGTCGTTTGCCCACAGACGAGACTTTTCAAAGGCGAGGTGTTGTTTTAGTATCTTGTTGTAATCTTTGCGGTTCTGCTTGTGACTCTATTGAACACCTATTTAGACATTGCATTTATACTAAAGTAGGGGTGTCAAAATTTGATCCGACCTGCTAACCCGACACGAACCCGACCTGCTAATAGCGGGTTAGGGTTAAGATTTTCGACCTGTTTAATTAAATGGGTCGACACGAACCCGACCTGAAAATAAATGGGTTAGGTTCAGGTTGGAAAATTCAACCTGCGGGTCGACCTGTGTAACTCGAAATTAAAACGATGCCGTTTTATAATTTCCTAAAACTACGCCGTTTTGTTGTATTTTTAGGGCATATTACGAGGTCTCTCATTTTTAGGGTTAATGTATCATTTTTGTGTCCTTCCTTCCACTCCATAGCAGCAGCCCCGCCCCCCCCCCCCCCGCTACTCTCTCTCAACTTAAAACTTCCATCGAATAAGACCATTTCTTCATATCTATCATCCATCTCCGGTCAGAAAACCCTCACACCGATCATCTCTTTGAACGATCGGTGCTTCATTTCATCTCCTCTGTCTCTGGTTTCACGCACCGAACCCACAATCAATCGATTGGCCATAACCACCGCGCCTATCCTTCTCTTCTCTGCAGATGTTGGTCACGACCGTCCGGTGACTTGGCTCCTCTCAATTCCGCTTCTCACTCACTTCACTGGTAATTACTACTTTTCTTTTTATTTTTAATTGGAAATCGTTTTGTTGATTTCAGAGCAGTAGAGATTTTATTGTTTCATCATAACTTTGTTATTCTGATTTTATTTTATTTGTTTGAATCCTTCTGATGTTGGTCACGACTTACTGGTAATTGTCTTCTTCTTCTTCATCACCACCAACCTCATTAAAATATTATAACAAGAATATCTATTATTGTTTTTGTATTTGTGTTTCCATAGTTAATTCCGTAGATGCAGTAGAGATTTTATTGTTTCATCATAACTTTGTTATTCTGATTTTATTTTATTTGTTTGAATCCTTCTAGATCTTGGGGGTTTCACCTTTTTGACGGAGGGAAGAGTAGACTGGTAAAAAGATCATTATATATATATATATATATATTTATTTATTTATTGTTAGACCCTCCCTCTTTTTTGTATTTTTTTGATCGTCAACAATTTGAGAATTTTCCTTTTGATCCAGGAACACCCCTTTTCGATTTTGAGTAAAAAATTTATCTTTTCACTATGATTTGCACCGTTAAGCAATCAGCTTTAGCACCGATGATCAATGGATCTGACGCCATTTTCCGCCGGAGAAACCCGTTGACAACAACTCAGCGATCTTTGTTTTTGCCTTCTCTTCTTCCTGTGAAGAAGAGCTTAAAAACTGTTCTCGCTGTTTCAAAACCTTTACATGTGTCTTCAATTGAATTTTGTACACTACCAAAGCCTCAGAAACAGTCATTGATCACTTGCAAGGCATATGAGGCAGACCGATCGCAGCCCATTGATGCTTCGGAGGGGAAAGCAGAGGCGGCGAGGAAGGTTAAAATTGGAATTTATTTTGCTACATGGTGGGCTTTGAATGTTGTGTTCAATATATATAACAAGAAGGTGTTGAATGCTTACCCATATCCATGGTTGACGTCTACGCTCTCGCTTGCTTGTGGATCTCTTATCATGCTTGTATCTTGGGCTACGAGAATTGCTGAAGCACCTAAGACTGATTTTGAGTTTTGGAAGACTTTGTTACCTGTAAGTAGATTTATGGGTTTTGTTTAGTTTTTTCAGAAGTTCACGAGATAACTGGAAAGTGATGTTTTTGTTTTGGTTTGCATCATTTCATTGTTATAGGATTTTTAATTTTAAGATGAGAAAATTACCCTTTGTTTGGTTGCAGATGAGAACAAATGACGGAGAAAAAATTGATGGTCCTCTGTCTGGGTTAGAGACTTTATGTAATTTTGTTCTGTTGCTGAAAATACCCTTTGGTTGAGAAGAGTAGAAAATGAAAACTTGATAGTTTACCAATTCGCTTAATCTAAACTAACTTCAATTTTGATGGGTATTTGTTTCTGGTTTCGTAATTACGGAATTGAGATTTTTAGGTTAATTTATCATCACATTTCTGTAACTTTTTTTATGAACCAAACAAAAAATTGGGGCTTTTGGCACTTATGGTTCCTAAATTTGACCAAAAGAAGTGGTAAATTATGGTGCTAGCTGCATTTTTGCCATCTCTAATTATTTGTTCTTTTAAGGTTGCTGTGGCACATACAATTGGGCATGTAGCTGCAACGGTGAGCATGTCAAAAGTTGCTGTTTCATTTACCCATATCATCAAGAGTGGTGAACCAGCTTTCAGTGTCTTTGTTTCAAGGTTTCTCCTGGGTGAGACCTTCCCTGCTGGGGTTTACATGTCCCTTATTCCAATTATTGGTGGATGTGCACTAGCTGCTGTTACTGAGCTCAACTTCAACATGATCGGTATGAATAATCTCACTTTTCCCATCTTTCCTAAATTTGGATTTAACCAATGTGCATGCTTTGGTCTGCTAATGTTTCACTGGAAATTGATAGAACGAAAGTTCAAATATTTTGTTAGGCTGTCTTTTGGTCTTGCTTCTGTTTTCTTCTTTATTCCCTTGTTAATTTTAGCGGTCAAGTTAATCTTCATGCTAATTGTTCTGCATACTTCTAATTTACGTAATTCATTTTTTTTTTGGTTAAATT
Source organism: Croton laevigatus (assembly GCA_949640765.1). Classification (NCBI taxonomy): domain Eukaryota; kingdom Viridiplantae; phylum Streptophyta; class Magnoliopsida; order Malpighiales; family Euphorbiaceae; genus Croton; species Croton laevigatus. The sequence goes on along the minus strand of CATIWJ010053376.1, from coordinate 2,824 downwards.
GGTCTCTAGTAGACAATACATTTGATGCGTATTTTTGCTGTTTCTGAATTTTATTTTTTGTTCAGACAATGAATTTGTTGAGTTTGTTGTTGGTTGTTTCAGGTTTTATGGGTGCCATGATCTCCAACCTGGCATTTGTTTTCCGTAATATATTTTCAAAGAGGGGAATGAAGGGGAAATCTGTTAGCGGGATGAACTATTATGCCTGCCTGTCTATTCTGTCTCTCTTGCTTCTTACACCTTTTGCAATTGCTGTGGAGGGACCGAAGATGTGGGCGGCAGGATGGCAAACAGCAGTGTCACAGATTGGACCACATTTCGTATGGTAACTGCCTAAGTGCTTCAAATTTACAAACTGGTTACTTGTATTGATTGATTATAACACTTCATGACATGGCTTTACTCCATACATGATTGTTGTGCTTATTTTGAGTTTTAACAGTCAGTTGCGTTGTTGAAGTAACTTGCTCTGTGTAGTTTTCAGAAGGCCATGGATTTTTTTTTTTTTAAATTTATTTTCTGAACAAAAAGTTCTTACATTATCTTGCTGTGAATTAGGCACGTTAGTTTTCCCACTTTCATCAAGTAATCTTCCTGTATGGATAAGCATGCTTACAGGTAAATCAGAGGCAACTGGAATAATCTAGTAGTTAATGTTTGTCCTGGCATATGATTGGACAAAAATTTTGTATGCTATAGCTTTTTTTGAAGTTAATATATGCTATTTAAGGAAAAAAAATGAATATATGCTACTCCCTTCTTTCATTTTATATAGGAAACCTTTTTTTTTTTATTTATTTGTTTTCATGAACTACCATATTTTATTAATTTATTCTAAATATATCTCCAGAATTAAGAAAACCACTTGCAAGACTTGAATATTAGTATATTTTGAATAAATTGACAAAATATGTTAGTTAAATTTCTTTCTTAGTATTTGTGAAAAAAATTGGATTTCCTATATAAAGTGAACGGAGGGAGTACTATTTAAATTCTAGGCCTCATTCCTTAAATGTAATTGGCCTTCAATTCCTTATGTTGGTGAATTCTTGTGAGAGTGATCTCTACGGTCAATCAACATGCAGTAAATTTTAGTAATGAAATGCAAAATTTATATCTCTGGCTTTGAATAATATTTTCCTATAATATGTTATAATTGTTGCTAGCATTTTTCCTAATATTATTATGATACATTTGCTTACCGCTTGGTTTGTTATTCTTTTGTCATTTGTGAAGCAAGGATGCCTCCACAATACATGTTTTATTTGTTTTTCTAATTTCAAATATTCTTGTTGTTTTTTTACTGATTTTCTTGTCTTTTGCTGAACATATAATACGTGGCTGTTGTTTTGCCTAACAGGTGGGTGGTAGCCCAGAGTGTGTTCTATCACCTATACAATCAAGTTTCATACATGTCTTTGGATGAGATCTCACCCTTGACATTTAGCATTGGTAACACCATGAAACGTATATCTGTCATCGTTTCGTCCATTATCATTTTCCACACCCCTGTCCAGCCGGTCAATGCTCTCGGAGCCGCCATTGCGATTCTTGGAACCTTCTTGTATTCCCAGGTAATTCCCCATTTTTCTTTATGAACTGCTTCACTGCTCAATGGTTCCACCTAAAAATATATAAAGAGTTCATTACTTACTTTCCCCATTCATTCTCTTTATCGTACGAAGAAAAACTGAAAGACTATGCTGTAAGTGATGTAAACAATCTTGTTATAGTATTCAGTTTTTTTAAGGTTAGCATGATTCATCACTTCTCATCCTCTGTAATTTTATAATATATTACGGCAGTCCAACCAAGACAAATATAAAAAATATCCAAGTTAGCCATTTGTGAAATCTCTCAACTTGCTTTTGTTAGTTGTTTTGGAAAACTTAAGATGGACAGATATTAAAAGACTGTTTTAGAACATTCGAGATGGAAAGACGCAGGATGTAAGGTTAGGTGAACCATGGTTCAATACCCATTAAAATGCTTATAAAGTACAGAAGTGTTCGCATAATCTGGTAGTTGGGTAGTTGTATTCTGTGTGTTTTTATACGTAGGTGAGTTGAGTTGCCAACCTAATAGTTGAATTGAATCTCCTTGTGGTTAGGTAACTCTTAAACCGTCCAGGTTTGAATTTGACCGTCTTGCCATCCTTTGCCTACCTAACTCCTCTTAAGAATTAAGAAAGAATCTTAAAAGAAAAGATTCCCATATGTGATTAAGTCAAAATGGCTCCACTGGTGTGTCATATTTGACTTGGCGGTGGATGCATGGAATATGCTTTGGTTTGTTCCTGCATGATAATAACGTTATGCTCCATAATATACACACCACAACTATTTTAAGAACATCTGAAATATAACAGTTTGGATGTGGCGATAATGTAATATATATTACTTGTTTGTGGCAGGCTAAGCAGTGAAATATGAAGAGTCATCATGTAACCTAGACGATGATGATGATGATGAGACAAACTGTGAAGAAGGGTTTTAGGGATCTATAGTTGGTGTTTTTAAATATGGAAGAAGGCTGGTGTTTTTGGTGGAACGAAACGAGCCGAGCTTTTTGTCTTTTTGTAGATATAATAAACAAACTGGAACAAGAGCAAAAGTGAAGTGCTCTTGTGAAGTTGGTTGGTTACTGAGATTTTCAATATGTTTAGCGAGGCTTAGTGGAAAATGTTATAAATAAAACTTTGGATTATGTCCAAAATCTTGTTCTGTTTCTATTGCAAACCTTAATAATTACATTTCAGCTTTATCAAATTTGTTATGCTCTTATAATAATATAATCAAAATTAATTGGCTATTGCTTTTGTTGA
>CATIWJ010053311.1:0-11604 GCA_949640765.1 Croton laevigatus | reverse complement strand
TGCACCACGATTTCTCCCGAAAACTCGCCTAGGAAGGAGTAAGGATGAAATTGGAGGAATAATCAAATAATTGTGGGTCAAATTATAATAAAAGAAGAGATGTGGATTAGAAAATAAAGGAGTATATGAAGGTGACAAATGGCATGTTAGAGGTGGAAGAATTGGGTTGAGTTGGGCAAATATCTACCATTGATTTGGTGGAGGTGGAATTGAAATTAAAATTAAATATAATTAAAAGATAAGTGTGAAATAAAAGAAAATGAAGGAAGGCTTGCTCTGGGCTGGGCAGCCGGCCAAAAGCAAGGAAAAGATCAAAAAAAGAAAAAAGAAAAAGAAAGAAAGAGAGGAAGAGGCCACGGCAAAGAAGAGGAGGAGGAAGAGAGGTATGTGGAACTTCATTTTCAAGCATAATTTTAATGGTTTTTAGTTAGAAAGTTTAATTTAATGTATGATTAGGCTTATGCTTGGGATCAATTTCATGTTTTCATTAAGGAATAAGAAAGAACATAACATTGGAAAATTAGGGTTTGCATGAGAAAGTTAGTGCTTACATGAGATGATGATGAATAGCATAGGTTTGGTAATAAAAACAAGAGGGGAAGCTGAAATTGTAAACAGCAGTTTGGAAAGGGTGGTTTTACTTTGAAATTTAACGTCTGTTAGGGACTGAATTTGAGAAAGTCATAAGAATGACAATTGTAGATATATGTCTTAACTAACAATAGAGATCAGAACCAACCTATTTGGACTTGTGTAGCAAACGTTATGGCTGGAATAGTGGCCGGCGTGCAGGCTGACGTGAACAGACTAGGCAGCAGGGCAGACCGAAATTCAACCAATTATTTGACCATGATAAAGATAGAATTTAAGGAAGTTCAAAACATGAAAGTTGTAGGTTTATATGTCTAATTTATGGTTGTAAACCATTTTGGGCAGAAACTAAATACATAGGAAAATATATTCGAAAAACCAAAGGTGGTGCAAGTCTGAAACTAGTTCTGGGCAGAACTGAATAGTGAACTTTGGTTAACATTTTGACTAGGATAATGGCATAATTTTAAGTAGGGGCAAAAGACAAAGTTATTCTCCTATTTGTTAGGAAACTTTAGAAGTTAGAACCAACTCAATTGGACTAATAATGAAGAAGGTACAATTGAAAAAGTAATACGCGTGCAGGCTGAAATCTTGAACCAGGGCAGAACCAGACCTGTAACTTTAGCACATAATATGGATATATAATGGACATAATTAGATGTAAGGAAAAGCCTAATGCATACTACATTCATTGTTTTGCGCATCAACTCCAACTAACACTTGTTACCGTTGCCAGAGAGCATTCAAAAGTATGTAACTTTTTTTAATGTTATTACTCATTTGTGCAATGTTGTTGCATGTTTTTGTAAGTGCAGGGATATGATTCGTGAGAAGTAAAAGGAGAAAATTGCACAAGGAATTACAGAAGGTGTGTTGTTAACAAGACAAGGCTTGAATCAAGAAATGACCTTAAAAAGACTAAGGGATACTCGTTGGGGTTCTCACTATGGTACGCTTATTAGTTTAGCTTATTTATTTGGTTCAATAACCAATGTTCTTGAATATATTGGAGAAAATGGGTATGATTGTATACAAATGAGAGAGGCTGATGAACTGATAAATTTAATGAACCGTTTTGAATTTGTTTTTATGTTGCAACTTATGATCAAGATAATGAGCTATCTCAAGTGTTACAAAAGAGAGATTAAGATATAGTGAATGCTATGAGATTGGTTAAAATGTCAAAAACTTGTTTGCAATTAATGAGGGATGATGGTTGGGAATCTATTGAAGCAAGCGTTGGCAATTTTGTAATGAACACAATATTTATGTGGTTGATATGAATTATGTTTATATAGCTAGAGGAAGATCAAGACGTACAAGTGAAGATTGACCAATTTGCATCATTATCGCGTTGAGCTATTTTATACTGTGATTGATATGTGGCTTCAAAAGCTCAGTAATCGATTTGATGAGACTGATACAAATTTGCTTTTATGTATGGCCTGTCTTCATCCTAGAGACTCTTTTTATGCTTTTGATACGGACAAATTGATCACACTTGCAAAGTGCTATCCTTTTGATTTTTCTCCTGTTGATTTAATTATACTTGAATCTCAACTTGAAAACTTTGTTGTTGAAATGCGCATGGATGAGAATTTTTTTGGATTGAATGGAATTGGAGACCTTGCCGAGAAGATGGTTTTTTTAAGAAAACATGATATTTTTCCTTTGGTATTCAAGTTAATCAAATTGTCGTTGCTTTTGCCAGTTGCTACTGCTATTGTGGAAAGAGTATTTTCTGCAATGAAATTCGTTAAAACCCCTCTTTGCAATACAAGGGGAGATGAATTATTGAATTATTGTTTAGTTTGCTTCATTGAAAGAGATGTATTTAAAAATATTAGCAATTCAATTAATGAAAAGTAAGTGGGGATCTTTGTAATTCAATTACAATGTGTAATATTATTTAGGAAAATTTACAAAAAAACTCCATATATTTTACATAAACTACATTTTTCTCCCTATGTTTTTTTTCAGACTAAAACCTCCATACTTTATTATTCAATTAACATCTTCCTCCTTCTGTCTATTTTTTCTGCTAAAATAACGTTTGAAGGATTAAAATGTAATTTTTACGGGCTATTTTGTAAAAACACAAAAATTGAAGGAATGATGTGGAAATTGCCATCTTCTTCTTCCAAAGGAGAAGGCAGCCACCACCGGAGCTTGCCACGCCATCGCCGAGCCAACAGCAGCCAGCCACCTCTATCCTCACCACCTCAAGACATCAACTTCCACCGCTCATCAAAGATATAACAAATTTCCATCACTTTCTCGAGAAAAAGAAACAAAGGAAAAAAAAGGAAAAAAGAAAGCAATGTCGCACAGCGACACCATCCCTCTTCACGCGTCCTCTCAGTCCGACATCGATGAGATCGAGAACCTAATAAACGCCAGCGTTGAATCTGGCCCAACAACAGTCCTACCGGCTCGTCCGTCGAGGATACCTGTCTCATTGTCTCCTTTCATTCAATCAAATCTCCCTCTACCGCCTAAAACTGGGCAGAAGCCGTCGTTCCGCCTTCGGTCCCTTCGACTCCGCCTCCTCCTCCTATTAACTCTAATATTGGCCAAACAGGATTCGGGTTTGCTCTAAATACATTGACAGAACCTGTATGGGATACTATGAAGAGAGATCTGTCAAGAATTATGAGTAATTTGAAGCTCATGGTGTTTTCTAATCCTTTTAGGGAAGATCCAAGAAAGGCTTTGAGAGATTGGGATCTTTGGGGGCCAATTTTCACCATCATGTTTTTGGGGCTTGTTCTTTCATGGTCTGCATCCGTAAAGAAGGTGAGTGTTAAGTCTTTCAACAGTTTACTAATTTTAGAGCTGGTACATTATTTTTCTTTGTTAATGTTAGTGTTTGCCTTCAATTTCATTGTTTCAAATTTCATTGTTGATGTCTTGAGGTGGTGAGGATAGAGGTGGCCGGCGGCCAGCGACGGCATGGCAAGCTCCGGTGGTGGCTGCCTTCTCCTTTTTACGTGTGCTACTGTTTAAGGAAGAAGAAGATGGCAATTTTCACATTAGTCCTTCAATTTTTGTGTTTTTACAAAATAGCTTATAAAAATTACATTTTGGTCCTTCAACCGTTATTTTAACAGAAAAAATATACAGAAGGAGGAAGATGTTAACGGAATAGTAAAATATGGAGGTTTTAGTATGGAAAAAAAAAACATAGGGAGAAAAATATAATTTATATAAAACATAGAGAGTTTTTTATAAATTTTCCTATTATTTATGAATTTTACTTTTTTTTTTATTTATTTTTATTTTTATTTGAATTACCCGAAATAGTTATATAGCCAGGATTTGGCCGACGCCAAACTCCTGGCTCCGCCAAATACTTCACAACAAAAATTAATAATCAGTTTAGATGTACCACAATAAATGCATAATCCCACCAAGACCATACTAATCATTTTACCTCCTGGAAATTCATCTACAGCGAGGGCCCATGACACAAAAGGCACTTTGAAAATAGAAGTACATGGATGAAGGATCAACCAAAAACTGTGATGTCAAGACGCCACTCATAGATACAAATAGAAGAAGTAAATTCAAGGAATACATAACACATCACCGGAAAAAATGTTATAGTGCCTACAAGAAACTGCAGAAACTACAGTGCTGGAAATATTTAAAAGAAAAAAAAATTCCCTTCACATTTATCCGCAAACTAAATCAGATTTGATTATATTTCCCCCTTCATTCTTCAGTCTTCACTTCTGCAATTAAAAAAAAATTGAAATTTCCTCAACTATTTTAAATGCTTAGATCATACATACAAACCCACAAAATGCATTCAAGATTAGAAAAAGAACCCAGATAATAATTTTCGACATAGAATCAATAAATTAACAAATAAAGCTAAAATAAAATCAAGCCTAGGACAAGAAAGGGAAGCCTGTGCTGAGAGATAGTAGATCGGTTCCATGAGTGGCTGCTGCTTCCAAATATTGAGGCACTGAGACAACGGAGCAGATCGGTGGCGCTGAGATGAAGGAGCAGAACAGGCGGCCTTGATGATGGAGCAGCTTTGCTTCGCTAAGATGATGGATCAGATTGGCCAGATCAGCCCGCATGGTGGCTAAGGAGAGACGGAGGAAAGAAGAAGGAGAGAAGAGATGGAGGATTAAAAGAAAAAAAGAAGATAAGAAGAGTAGAGGCGGAGCAGGATAGAAGAAGAAAGAGAGAAGAAGAAAAGAGCCAGAAGAGTATTAAGGATTCTAGGTTTTTAAGGTTAAGTATATATAGTGAATTATTTGGTTTCGGTTCAGTTCGGTTTTTAAAATCTCAAAACCGATCAGCAAACCAAAAATTTCGATTTTTATATTTTTAAAACCAATAACCAAATCGAACTATCAGTTAACAAATTTTTTGGTTTAGTTCGGTTTTGGTTTGAAAATTGATTTTGGGTTTATTATGAACACCCCTACATCTAAATGGATAAGTTACTATAAGATACTACCGTGGTTTAGAGATTTTAACCTTTTTTTTTTTATTTCAAAATGACACCTAAACTTTTTTTTTTTAAAATCTAAAATTGACACATAAATTTTATAAACTTCGTAAGAAAGGCTCTTATATGGTTAAATGTAATTAATTTGATTTTTTTACATTTCATAACTTTAAATTATTTGAAAACGTCTTAAAACTTAGTTTTATAAATTTTTTTTAAGAAGAAGAATTGTTTAAGTTTATTTAGAAATTGTTTAATTTTATTTATGTCTGTTTCAAATCATTTATCTTTGTTTATGTCTATTTAAAATGGATTGTATATATTTATTTCTGTTTAAAAATGATTTCTGTCATGTTTATGTAACGTCCGTTTTTTGAAAATCCTATGCAAGTGCTAAGTACGCGTGACCCGAGACCCAACGGGGCTCCGAGGTCGGGTGTCAGTCTGGAAAACTCTATGAGAAGACTGTAAATATTGTAAATAATGGAGGATGTATAATAAATAAATGTTCTGGAAAGGCAACCATCGCATCCGCAGACATAGATAGGCCAAAGGAGCTCAACGGGCTCCAGAGGAGGTGTCAAGGACCTAAGCGTAATTTTTCAAAAAGTTACGTAGGGTCTTAATATTGCCCAAAACTGATATCAAATATGAAATCTCGGGAGTTTATTGGTCGCAACGGAGCGTCACAGAATTTTCAGAAAACGCGCGATTTCTGAAAGATATACCGGGTTTCCTATGGAGGGCATTTTCGTCATTTACCTTAATTAAATCCCATATGATCCAATGTGATTACTTAGAGTAAGCTTAGTTAAAAAATGGAGGTTAGAAGTGGGGCCTTGATCTTAGCCAATCAAAGTGCATACTTTGATTCCATAAACCAATCAAAAGAAAGGAACAAATGAGCAAGGCTACATCTTGAAATTTTGGCCTATAAATAGCTTGAAAAATGACCAAAAATGGTCATTTTTCAAGAAGAAGGTGTCGGGCCCCCATTGAAGAAGAAGGAAGAGGTCATTTTCCAAGGTAACTTCCATTTCCAACTTGAATTTTTATGGTTTTTAGCTATAATTTTTAGTTTTATGAAACTTGTAACCTATAACTAGGCTTGAATCATTAGTTTCTTAATCATATATTATGAACCCTAATATGGCATAAAAGAGGAAAGTTAGGGTTCTTGCTAAAGGTTGAAGATGAAGTTGGGAAATGATGAAAAGTGGTAATTTAAGCTTAAATAAACATGAATTTCACTTTGGCTTGCAAAATTTAATTATGTAGCTTAGGGTTTTCATACCTAGGGTTTATACTAACCTTATGGAAGTGTAAATTACATAGGCAAACAAGAAGAAAAGGTTGAGGAAGGCCATTGAAAGGCTTGGGGAAAACTAGAAACAAGGTTTGGTACCTTAACTTATGTAAAGGTTCAATTTTTCTTTGATTTTCTTGTTATGGCCGAATGGCCTAGCCTTTATAATGCTATGATTTTGTGTTTATAAGTTGTATGAATGTGTTACAAATTACCAAAACATTATTTGGGTGGTCAATGGAAACATTTAGAAGCAAACATGTAAAGTTGCTTAAAGAAAGCATGAATTTTGATGAATTTTTATTAAAAATCTAAAATGAATTTTGACATAAGGTCTTCACCATTCTTCATAATATATTGAAAGGTGTTCAAAAATAATTTTTACATGAAAAAAAAATATATACTTTTTCCCATGGTGAACCCAAAGAGGCCGAATGGGTCCTTTGGAAAATTCAAAATTACCTATTTTTGCACCTAAGTGATTTTGATATGTAACCTTATCAACTTTTAATCTATATTGTATGGGCGACCTATGGACATCTAAAGGGAAGTATATGACACAATTTGGGTGCCTAAGGGAACCTTGATTGGGTCATAAGCTATCTCTTTCAAGTTGTCCAAGTTCACCAAAATACTATTCATTTTACAAAATACTATTCATTTGGTATTTTGGGTTTACTATTCATTTTGCAAATCACTATTCATTTGGTAATTATTCAAAGTATGCCTAAAGTATTGTTAAATGATAGCCAAATGATTTACATAAGTATTGACATGTGAAATATATATGCCATTGAAACACAAAGCTCTACTCAGTTTGAGTCGAACTGGGTGATAAGGATATGACGCGTCATATAACACTGTCAAAGCGGTCCGCAGTTCATTGTTATTGTTATCATTGTATAGATTGGGCGCCAACTACTACCAAAGTCGGAGTGTTTGTAAGTCACCCGGTAGCTATTGTTCATCTGATATGGAAACTATTTGGTGGTTTCAGTACCGCTGTACTGTAATTATTGAATAAGTTACCATTATTGGATTTTATTGTTTGCCTTATCCCGAGTTTAGCTAAGTGACCAGTAGAGAGAAGTAAATAAAATGTTAAACTAGTAAATGCTTTCATTTATTTGCATGCATCACCTGTTCCATTTCAAATCATTTTATAAATCAAGATTTATAATTGATTTTGTATTCTTTACCTTTATCGCTTCAATTATTTATTTACTTTTATAAGTTAAGGTACCCACTGGACATTAGTGCTCAGCGAGTTATTTTCTGTAACTGGCAGGTTAGCAACTAAAGTAATAGTAGTTCCAGCATCAGTCCACCGGCATACCAAGGCAGCTTATAAGGTTATTTTACTTTTGTAATAAGACATCAATAGTGGCATGTATATAAACGTTTGTAGAACTCCCAGATAAATATTAGAGTGACACATATATTAGAAACTCTTGAGTTTGTGGTTGAGTTAAGTTCCTGCTTAATGTTATAAAAATGTTTGTTTTTGTTTGATTTGAGGAGTGATGGTATAAGGACGATTGTCGAAGTGTTTGTGGGATATTTTCTTTGCAGGATCCCAGTGAATAGTCGCAGGGACTACTTGATCGGTCGCTGTTACTATTCACGGACTGTCCATTCCTAGGCGAAACTCTGGCGAAATTTTCATAAAAATAAAGTCAAAAATTGATTAAGTATTTTATAAAACTTATTTGCAAAGTACAAGTTCCTTGAATAAATGAACACATAACGGATATCACAGCTCCAGCACCTGGTGTTACAGTTTATATCTGTTTATGTTTATTTCAAACTTGTTCACATTTGTTTATAATTGTTAATAAATTTAATTATGTTTATTTCAAACTTATTCATAATAATTGTTTATATTTGTTTGAACATGTCTATAATAATTGTTTATATCTATTTATGTTTATTTGAATCTTGTGTATATCTGTTTCAAAGTTGTTTTTATCTATTTATGTTTATTTTATTCTAAGAAATTTACATTACTAATTATTATAAAAAATCATAAAATTCTAAAATTAAACACAGAACAAAAAAGAAATAAATAACTAAATTAAAGAAGACAAGAAATGATAAGAATTTAATAAGTCCAAAAAAGGAAAAAACTAAAGAGAATACAAAAGAACCTTTGAAAAAAAAAATGAAAAGGAACAGCAAAACCTTTTAAAAAAATTAATAAAAGATCACAAATTAAGTACATTAAGTGAAAGATGAGAAAGAAGGGAAAAAAAAAATTAGGGAGCACATGAGGTAGAGAAGGAGAAGGGAGAAAAATTGATCTCTTTCAAAGAAGAAACAAATTTTAGACCTATTCATAAAATAAAAATGTTGTTAGGTTATCAATATAAATATAAATAAAAAGACTACTTTCTGTATATTTTCAGTCCTTTTACAAAATTATACAAGTTTTCATTTAATTTTGTAGTTTAGATTCTTTTCAGAATAAATTATGGAATAAATCACTTAATACTATTACTAGCTAAATTTAAATAAGTTCAATCTAAATTGACCGTTATTTTTAGAGCAAAAAATTTATTATTTTCAGAAAACTAGGGTTATCTTATTATATTAAGATGATCTAATCCATATTGTGTGATATGATTTTCAACATTCTACATGCTTATCTTTTCGATTATTTAAAACTTGATTAGGTCAAAATTGAATGCAAAGAAGTTCATCTTATTTAGGAGCGGAATTAGAGATTAAAGTCATGGTGTGCAAATGTAATTTATTTAAAATTTTAAAATTTATATGAAATATTTTTCAGCTATTTACTTCAGTGTTGGTTTTAGTTATCATAATAACCCTAATTGAGTAATTTTTTACAGTAAAAAAAAATTATTATTATTATTAATATTAAAATTTTAGATTTTTTTTGTTAAATTCATTAGAATATATAACAAAAATAAAATAAAGATGATAATAAAAGGTGAATAAGAAAAGTGCAAAAAATAAGCTATATATAAATAAGAATATATAATTAAGGAAAAGTATTTGATCCAAATTTTATTTTGATTATTTATATTGATTATGTTGGTCGTTTAAATGACCCAAAATGGGATAAATTGGGTTAGTAAAAATTATTTTAGCTAGTTAAAAACTCTAAGATGAATGTTGTGAAATTTGGCTAAAAACAAGTTTGAAATACAATGCTTGTCAAATACAATAATATCAATGTTTATATATGCATAGCAGCAAAATTAACAAACTAAAACTAAAAGTAGAGGTTATTTTTAGTCCATAAGCAACAGAAATCACATCTAATTCAAGTAGATAGGCTAATTTTAGACCAGAAGCAACAGATATCGCACCTGACAAATTAGCAAGCTAGATTTAAAATTTAAAATTACAAGAATTAAAATCAGAAACATAATGCTAACAATAAAATCAGTATGATTGCTTAAATTGAGATAATGCTTTAGCAACTAGCATAACAAACATCAATCTAATCAATGTAATTACAAACCTCAATGTATATTCAACACCTAAAAACACTTTCAAAGATAATGAATTGTCATGTCCTGAAATCTGTAACGTCTGAAAAGCTGAGTGATCTAAGTATGGAAAGATAGAAGTGATTAACAATAGAGAAGGTTAAGAAAGGAAACCCATTGTAAAAGGGAAATAAAAGAATTATAAGTCTAGTAAATAAGTTGTAAACTATGAATTAATAAGTTATAGACATAGTAAACAAGTGATAAACAAGAAGTAATAAGTTATAAATATAGTAAGCCTTTGTAAACAGGAAGTAAACAAAAAATAAACCAATAGTAAACGAAAAGTAAGTAAAAAGGGGAGACAAGAAAATGCTTAAATCATACGCAAATGGTGAACAGAGTAATAAAAAGTTAAGTATAAATGTAATATACAACATTTGTAGATAAAGATGGTGCAGTCCGGGCGCGTGGATTCAGAAGGATCGCGAAGAAATTCGCCGAACCTCTGAAGTTAAACATGCTTAGGTTAAGGTCAAGGGGAAGATGGGTGACCTCCGTGGGAAGTCGACCCTAAACACGTAAATTTGGCAATATGAGTTGTAGCAGGATATCAGACAGGTGTGGACCGCATTCGGGAGACGTAATAAAGCCCCGGAGCCCAATAGGGCCTAACGGTAATTTTGAAAAAAGTCAGGGACTAAAATGTAATTTTTCTAAAAGTTGTATAAAACCTTGCCAATATGTTAAATATGAGATCTTGAGATTAAATAGATCACAACGATGAAATTACGGTAGTTTCCGGAATCGCATGTTCGGAGAATTCCGCGAAAACGTAGAAATTAGACCTACGCTGAACCTTTGAGTTCGACTCAAATTTTGGACCCTAAGATGGCCTAATTTGTAAAAGTGTAAAACACGAAAGTTGTCCCTTTACGGGTTAATTAAACGTAGAAATAAGAACCACCTAATTTAAACATGTATGGATGAGGTTATGATGGAATTAGTGAATAGTGCGCAAGCTGCCTAGGGCAGTGCAACTGGATCCGATGGAAAACGATGCTAAATATTATCTATGACTCGTTTTGATCTGAAATTTTAACACTTGTGTATTTAGATGTCTAGTTTCTTTTAGCACAAGAATTATTGAATTTGGAGTAGTATGCAAAAGTTATAAATGAAGAATGGCAGATAGGTCAAGTAACGGCCTTAGGGGGACCTAAACGGAATTTTTCTAAAAGACGAGAACTAGGTTGGAAATGGAGTTTCAGAAGTTCTTAATAGTGCCTATACTTAACCTTATGAGTGAATTCGTGAGATTAGTAAAGCCATAGCATTTTTAGCGCTGCGCCATGGTTTTTTCCCGAAAACATACGAATAAAAAGTTATAACGGAATTTTATGAAAGGACCTATTTGTAAAGTTTTCTTCAAGAATGGGTTATTTGGGAAGGGCTAAGAGTTGAGGCATCAACTCGCTCATTAAGGAAAATTATGTGGTGGTGACACATGGCAAGATTGTAACACCCCAATTTATCTTACGAATAAGACAAACTAAGGTGCTACGACAGTACTAACTATTAAATAAAAGCACACATTTATATTTATGTTTTAAGTCTTACATCAGAGTACCGCTAAATATTTTACAGACACACTAGTTAATATATTACACATAAGATAAGTAGCATTTATTTTTATTACATGCCAAACACTACCAAGTCTTGCCGCAATACGTACTGGAAAAATTTTCGGTGAATGCTTCGCTCTGCTATCTTCAATCTAC